>JAIUZE010004222.1:0-52447 GCA_022085475.1 Heliosperma pusillum
AATGGCTTGTTTCTTCGTTTTTCTTCATTTCTTTTCCACCGTTCTCGATTCCCGTGCCTAACCTTCTACGATCCGACTCCGCCATGCTCCATATCAACTCAAAAAGCTCCAAATGCATCCAATCTGCATTAAAAACATAACAAAAGCGGTAGAATCGATATTCTAGCTAAAATAGCATAGAATAAGCAAGGAAAGACGGTAAATCGAGTTATTTGCGTCTAAGGGAGGCATAAAATATATGTATAAATAATGATCATCAGTCACTCTAGAATGTTCTATTCTAGAGAATTCTAGGAATGTAGGAGAAAGAGAAGGAAAAGCACTATGAATAGAGGTCCTCCCCTCCTATTTCTATGTATCCATTTGGTATCATCCAAGTGTAACCAAAATCACAAACAAATCAATAAAACAAACAAATTCCTTCAACTAATCTTCAACTAAATTTACTAACTAATCTCCCTTACTCCCCCATACACCAACATGAGCGGTGTTGGAGCAAGCTTCTGGAAAGAGCTCTGGGGTGGTATGAAGTGTGGTCAAGCTAAGTAATGAACGCTGATACACTTCCATTTTTACGCTTTTTCCTCCTCTTTCGAGTTGCATTTTAGCTCAAAAAAGTACTTTTCAAACCCGCTTTCCTTTACATTTTGTTTGTATCTCGATCTTCCGCCTTCTCGTTGATTATTTTAGGAAATCGAGTCAAAGGAGCGGGGATATGACCTCATGAAAAGAAACGACGGGAGTACGATGCGATACCACTAGCTAAGACGGCGGAGGAAACCACAGATGCCCCTTGCTAGCCGACCGGCTATCACTGTACGCGTGTTTCGAATTTCCTTGTGAAGACCCTCATTTAGGTAAGATAGTATAAATATTAATAAATTGTTCGAGGGAAAGGGGAATCCATACTGGACACAAACCTAGATCTAGTTTTAGATTAGATTAGCTTAATCTTTCCTTAGTTCCTCCTTTAAACTTTCCCAATTAGTCTTTAATTAGTTCTTAATTATGTTATAGTTAGTTCAATTTATGTTTTGTATTCAAGATTCAAGTTTAATCCTTTTATTTCTATGCTAGTTCATTCCTTTTGCATCTCATCTAATGTTGTTGGTAAAGATCTAATTTGGCGAGTGAAATCAATCACCCGTATTTAAAAAAGGCTAACCATACGTTGCGACCAAGAGCTGGCGATTGATTTCATTTTGGCGATTGATTTCAGTCGCCAATTTTAGTCGCCTGAGCACTTAATTAATACTCGTAGTCAGCTTTTTTATTGGAAGAAAGAACAATATCACAATTAATTAGTCAATAGGTTCAATAGTTGATCCAGAAAGGGAGGATTATTAGTTCCTCTTAATTTTCTAAGCAAATAGTAATTAGGGCTCTTGTTATTCTCTAATGATATTACGAATAATGATAGAAACAATAATAATAAGTCTTATGTATTCTAATACCCTAAAACAAAGTCATGAAATAATAAGGAATTTGCGTATCAACAATATGGCGACCAGTCATGTCGTCTAAACAGCGGCCCGTCAGGCAACTACCCATAGGCCACCCTAGCCAGCTACCGATCGAGCTGCTTTCTGTACTCCTATGACGACTCACCTTGCTTGCCTTTCTAGCCTTCAACTCCACTTGACTGGCTTGCTAGGCTAGCCTCCTACTCTACTTGCTTCTTCTTGTCGAAATAAGCCTCTACCTTTCAACTCGGGTCTCCAAATTCATTAAATTTCTAAGCTCCAAAATCGGTTTCTACATACCTTGACTTTCCATACTCGGGATAACTTGGTACAATTATACATTATAAACATGAAACAAGTGCTAAACATGAACACACACTATGCCCCATAAAGTACCGCATTTAGCTCCATGAAAATTACTTAATCGACTGTCTTATCATATATAAAACTCGTCTTATCAATTGTAAATAACTTAATATACTCTAGTAATCTGTTTACATGCAGTTAGACATGTCTCGATTTCATACGACTCTAATTTAAATTTACATATGTACTCTAAACCTATCATATTCTAAACCATAGAGGTGTATTTGTGTCGATATATAAATGTGACAACTCTAATTATATTCTGCATATTTGAATAAGTAATAGTAAACGCATACTTTTAATGGTGCATATATGATTATATCCGTATTTCTTATCGCAGGTATCATAGGATCTCTCATGTGCAAATGAGTTAAAATATTTGATTCGATTCTTGAGAAGGAACCTATGCATGCACTAGGGCCTAGGCTCACTCTTTCATAGGACTGGGCGAACCCATAAGGTAGCAAGGGGTAGCAGCCGCTACCCCAATCCCAGAAAAAAAATGAGAAAGACGACTTTTTGCTACCCCGTACATGACTGGGACTATAGAATATTATTTAGTAAAAGCGTAACAGAAGCAGTAAGATGGCAGTGCTGAAGTGGTAAAGTTTTGGGCTTAATCCTACTCATCTAGACCACCCGTGATCAACCCTCCTAAGAAGCAATTTTTTGTTTTTCTTTCACATTATTTTTGTTTTCTTCATATTAATGGTGCTCATGGGTGTATTTAGCATATATTCATTGATTTTCTTGCAATTGAGTATATATTTACTACTATATCTAATAGTATATACCAACGACTCACTATTTTACAAATTATTAGTTGTTATTCCCTCTATTTCAATCATTTATTTACCCATTTTATTCTTTATAAGTGCTATTTTAATTAAAAGTAAACAAATAATTGAGACGAATAATGTAATTTATTTTTTAAATTAAAAGTTGTCGCACTTTTATTAATAACAATTGTATACGAGTTGTTCACGTATTGGTCATCCGAAGTGCTAAACTATTAGGATTTAGGGCTCAGCCGCAATAAATAGTTTCAAAACAATAAGCATGAAAAAAAACACTTTTCAAACTAAAAAAAAGTTATTTAAAAAAAATATTATGTTCATCCGTGTTTCTTTTACCAAGAGGAAATGTTAAAAAAAAATTCGCTATCCCATATATAAAATCCTGGGTTCGCCCCTGCATAGGAGGTGGATGAGATGACTAGACATAATAGCACAAATTCTCGTTCACGGCGATACTATCCATTTTAAACTTAAGACGGGTCAAATAATTATAATAAAACTAAAGCAAAATGCATAGAGAAAAGTAATATATTCCTCCTATAAGCACAAATGGAATAGTAGTTGATCAGTCTTAAACTTAAAACGAATGCCGTCTCAAGGGAGACTTGGTGCAACAATAGAAGGGTGCATGGAATATTATGCAAACAACAAGTACTAGTAAGTTGGTAGGGATGTTTGGAGGTGGGAATTGTGTAGGCTTCAACTATAACCAACAAAATATGCTCACTTGGTTTAAAGGGCTGACTAATCTTCCACCATGTCAGTATGTCACCCCCTTAACAATTCCCTTAGGTGGGCAGTGGGCTTGTCTGCTACGATAACACCCACATAAGCGACATTAATAATAACCAGAAAGTCTCCTTTAAGACGGGTTGATCCGTCTTAAGCTTAAGACGGATCAAGCCCCTCTCACAAAGAGCAAGTGGGGGGCTCCATTTGCCACCCACTTTCCCTTTATAAAGAAGATTTGACCCGTCTTAAACTTAAGACATGTCGACCCATCTTAAACTTAAGATGGGTGAACCCTTCTGACACAAAGATTCGGAATATAACAAGTATCGTTAGATTTCCGGCACTAGTGTTTTTATATTCCGTATTTTACGCTTGTGCGATGAATACAAAACAATTAATAAAAAGCACGAGTATTAAACATATTTTGTTAATTTTAGGTGAATATAAAATTCTACGAAGTATATGCGTTGCATAATCGTCTGCACACTTCATCCCTGTAACTTTTGCATTGGATGAAGATTGTCAAGCATGGGGATTCTCTGATCCAGGAATTAACTGTAAAGCTTGTTTTTCAAAAGAAGATGCTTGGAAAAGAGCTTGGTTCAGCATCTCTTTGGTTGTTGTTCACCAGCTTTGGATTGAAAGAAACCTTAGAGTTTTCAGGGGGAAAAGTCGTACCAGGGAGGAGATTCTACACAAGGTCAAGTTTATTATAGCTGTCAGAGTTCTTTTGTACGCTCCTAAGCTTAATATTGCATCCATTCTTGCTTGTCTTAATAGCTAAATGGTAGGATTGTTTATAGGGGAAAGTGTGTATTGTATCTCTTAGTGGATAGAACTTTGCAAATTGTAATTTCCTTTCAATTATGAAATGGTAATTTTTTGCAAAAAAAAATTACTTCTTTTGGCATTTCTAAAGCCATATTCCAAGGGTTTTTCGTATGTGTCAAACCTTGGGTCATGACATATAAGTTTGCATATATAAACTATAGGCTTTTAGATAACATATCGCTCGGACACACGATTTATGTTTCCTTAGAGTCGTGATAGAAGTATCAAATAAGCTTGTTTAGGAAATGTTAGTCAATGAAAACAGTTATCTCAAACATTGTTATTGCTCTTTACTTTGCCTCAAAATAAGAGTTGATCCTTTTATTTGATGTGGTGTATCTGTGTATCGGACGTTGCAAACCATGACTGGGGTTCCAAACACACCCGCCGGGCTCCCGTGATATGTGACAGAGTACCAGTGAGCGATATCTCACTAGGATAACTCTTATAACTTGTAATTTTACCTGGAGTAGGGGCAAGTATGCTTCACAATCCGGCCAAAGTCACATATGGCACACTCCTTCACTAAAAAAGGTGACCTAACCATATCTACGCAGATAGTCTACTTAGGCCATGTTCTTTTAGACTGCAATTGTCTAAAATGAACCGGCCTAATCTGAACTATGTTTAATCCAATCTGCCCCAAAGTGAAACATGACCAATATGGTCCGACACTCTGACCTCTTAAAACATAAACTTATTGATCAAAACTCACAAAGCTAACACAACATTAATACTAATAGCTGGACAATATAATGAACCAAATGTCATCAAATGAAATTGATGATGATGACGACGACGACAATGACCACTCTACCCGAAGGATGAGACTAGCCCAACAATTCTAAGTTCAATCTGATCTGAACAAGTTTAACCCAATATCGACAAGAAACCCTATTGCCATCTATGATAGGGAAATAATCTCACGTCACCTTAGTGAGAAACTAAACTTGCGAGCTCTAACTTTACCCTTGTTCTAAGGAATCCCAAAGTATCAGACTGTATGCTAACTCATTGTGTGTAGGCAATATTCAGAAAGAGCGCAGGGAGAGTTTCAATGCATAAACTAAGTCAAGGTTGGTCATCGACAAACACAGTCAAGAGAAGCCAGCAAGATCAATTTTCCGACAAGAACCAGTTTTCTTATGTGTCGACCCAGCAGTGTGATGGCTAATATAGTAGCACTGCCAATATATAAACAAAGCGATTGTACAGAACAAAACAGCCCTCATTCCAGCCAAAACTACCCAAATTCCGGCCAAAATGAGGTTGAACTTGCAGAATAAACCGGCTTCAAGTTTTGGTCCTGTAAACATGCCTTAAACACAACTGGGAGCAAATATGATAAACAAACAATTTTGTGGCATAAAACAATACATCAAGCACTAGCCATAGACTCAATCAAGAGCTGATATCCTTCAGGAACTGGCCTTTGTGAGAGTACACACTCAGTTAATGCTGGAACATCAGCGTTCAGGTCCAAATACCTGGCTACTGCAAGCAGCAGATGGAAATCAGATATTCGCTTCACAAAAGGAAGTGACTTTGTACGGTCCAAATGAGCTCTGAGAGCCTTCGTCGATACTGCCACATTCCTGTTCTCTATTGGAAATGATGATAGAAGAGGGCCCTGCACAAGTACAAATATGCCAATAACTATGAGCCAATTATCAATCTACAATTTTGTACTACAAGTCTACGATTTGACAAACACATTACAAAAATCATGTTTCAAAACCTTGGCAGCGAGTCATTATCTATATTATTCATCTTCTAGCTGATATTGGAAATCAACAGATTAACCCTTGGCAACAACATAAGCTTTATCAACCCTTTCATTAGATGGATGAAGCCTATTTAATTTATTTGCAAGGATTATATGTGAGTACGACTATGCCAGAAACCCGGTTTATGAGCTTCGGATTCGTGCATCAGTAGTCCTCAAAACTTGTTAACGTTACTTCATAGGTATTCTATTATCCGCAGTCGTGTAAGTATACTATTTCTAGTCTAAATACTCTCGATTTTATAGAAACAACGTAGCACATGCAAATTGGGAAGCCTAACAACCTACAGCAATTATGCAAAAGCATGCTCCAAGTATAAGATGCACAAATGCAATCACACTCCTTGTGATCAAGTCCAATTTCATAAAATAACATGGCACTACTGTGCTCTCTAAAAAAAGGTGAGAACATCAATGAGCTAAGGCAACGACGTTGTGTAAAATGAAGCTTATTACGAAGATAAAATTTTAAAAAATAAAATAAAAAGCCACTATATTTCGGAAGACTTGAAGAGTGGATGAGATCAAGATAGTACTTGATAAAGAACAATGGACACACAAATCTGAAAGTTATAGTGGAAGCTATGTTACTCTGACTCTACTGATTAGCCCACGTACCCCTGTCCGAGTATCGGACAAGGGTATGACACTTGGACACCCCATTTTAAGCCAAAATATGCATATTTGATTATTTTTCATAAAATGGCCGTGCCCGAGGCTTGGACACGCACCCATGTCGGATACTTCTAAAGGAGTTTGAGCAACGGGCTGAAGTATTTGCACTATTGTAAACCTACTTGCTGTGAATACCAACATTTGTTATTAAAACAGTCTCACGTCTTGTTGTAGAAATTTAGACAACTTCCTCTATATTTTCCATAGGTTTTTAGTGTTTCCTCAGCTTCTTTGAAGTTTTATTTAAAGTACACTCAAAATAAACAAATATTTAAAAACTATATATAAATAAAAACTTCAAATATAGATCAATAAGGTCAAGTAACAATATAAACTAACCAATAGTAAAGTAAGATCTTGGTTAGTAACATTGGGTGTGTTGAGACAGTCATTACCAACATATATACACTACATGGCTACACCATGCATATCAAAAGGCATGAAGCTAAAAAAAACTTATTTGCAATTATAAATTCATGAACTATGCACTATTGTTTGTCAAAAAATTGTGGAAGGGAAGGACTTAACCAAACTCGCCTCCAAAATAGAAAAGGAAGGACTAAACCAAAAGCAATAAGCAACAAGGGAAGAACAAAGAAAAAAAAAGGAAGCGGTAAAATAGGAAGGAGAGGCGTGACTCGTGAGGCTTTCTCCTTTTAAGTTGAGAAAGATTTGATTTCCAAATACCTGAAGAGAAATGGTACCTTTTTTTTTAATCCTTTCCTACCATTCTATAGCTACCCAGAGAAACGGTTTTCCAATACCACCCATTCTCTTCCATCCTCACCCATTCCATTCCTCTATTAAACAAAGCCTTCATTAGCTGTGGCCGGCTTCGCTCTGCTCTCAGCCACTTCCATTCAATTACGTTCCTTGAATGTGTTTTATACAAGGCATTAAATCTTGGGCACAAAATAAGAAAAGGAAAGCAAATAGCTAAAGATAGAAGTTACTATATAAGACTTAAAACCGTCCCCCAAGATTCAAGTCCGGCCATCCCTAATCTTTCTGCTAAGATCCGCCACTGCTGACCCAAGTCAATTGTTTCACCTCAAGAAGTACAACCACCATAGCATAAAATGTAGTGTATGTGGTCCAAGTTATGCCTCCAAATACAACCGCGGTAACTTTCAAAAAAATTACAAACCAGGTGCAACGGGACCCACATTCATTCTTATCATTGCTCAAGCCTCCAAAAACTAAAAAAAATTGATGGAGATTTCTCTTACAAAAGGAAGCAACTTCATGGGGAGCAACACAGATGTACTTTACCTTTTCCCTTTTGTGTTATCTTAGTTTTATGTCTTTCCATTGTCATTCTCTTTTTGCCACGAAAGTTGTAATGGAATGGTAGAGCTAACGGCAAACACTTGATGTCTGCTGGTATAGTCCATATCAAATCTAAGAGGGCGTTTGGTTCTCGCAGAGGTAAGGGAGCGAAAACAAGAAAGAGATACAAGGGGAAAGGATAATCTATCAATACCTTGCCTGCTTGGTTTTGCATATGAAAGGGAATAACAAATCACCATCCAAATGTAACAACCCCCTCAAAACCCACTTCCATCCTGAACCACGCCCTTACACACTGACCCACTACGTCGCCAGCAACACACGCCCAATTGCCAGCGACCCCGTCCAACCCAACCCCACTCTACCAGATTACCGACTTCATTGAAGCATTTGGCAGGATTGTACAAATAATGCTGAATATATTAGGAAAAATATCTAGACCATCTTCGCTCGCTAAGTGGGTCTTTGTTTTATACAAGTTGTATAAATTTTTCCGATTATTTAGAATTTTATTTTATGACTGTTCTAAAGAATGATTCATGCCCGCCGACCCGAAAACTTTTTACACATAAGACTCTTATTGTTGTTGTTGTTAGAATTATATTCGCTTAATTTTGATATTGTTTGTATATGCCGTATGTCTACTTCTTTTGTTCCATTTGATTGTATACGTTTTCAAGTATGTGAGAGGAATTTTGAAAAACGTATATAAGGATATGTAACAGAGAGTATTATATATAATAATAATAATCTTTCCTCAAAAAAAAGTAACTGATTACAACTAATCCCGACAAATGACCATAACTGAAATGTTGGACACATGGAACAGAGTTAGCAAATTGAGAATTTGGTGTATATCTCTCTAGAACAGGAGTTTTATCTCACTAAGTCAGGCTTACAATAAAAATTTCCATTGTTTTCGATCAAAATTCCTAGCTTTAACTGCATATTATTTAATTTGCCATCAACAAAACAAAAATTCTCCAATTAAAATCTTGATTAATTTAGGGTTGCTTGATCAGTAAAAACTAAGAGGCGTTTAGGGGGTATACACGTGATAATGGTGAAGTATCATTACTGAGAATATGTGCAATTTACTTGCGAGATTTTGTAAGACTTTACAAACCTAAGAAATAATCATAATTACTTATAAGGGGATTTTTTTTGTTAGCATTTTAAAAGAAGATTAACCGCTTGCTTTTTAATTGGCAGAAGCAAAAAAAACTTCTAACTGATTATCTGTAAGGTTTGACAATCTTCTGAAGTCTCACAAAGAAATTGCTAATCCACCATCATCGTGTTTAGGATCTTAATTAACGTAATGGAGTGTAATTTCAAGATAAATTACAAAGTTCATTCTTTGTTGCCGTTCTTAACTTAGTGGTAGTTTGGTTGATTCCAGAAAATCGGAAGTATTCCGAAATCTGAAAAATACTCTGAAAATCAAGACTTAATTGGTAACCACATTTTTCGCAAAATGTAGGAACCACGATTCGTCGGGTATTCTCAGTGCCTACACGAAGAAGGAATTTGCTTACCAACTTCCATAAGATATATTACAAAGTTCATTCCTTGTTGCCATTCTTAACTTAGTGGTAGTTTGGTTGATTCCAGTAAATCACAAGTATTCTGAAATGTCAAAAATACTCTATAAAAACCAAGACTTATTTGGTTACCGCATTTTTCACAAAATGTAGGAACCCTCATCCCTCGGGTATTCTCAATGCCTACACGAAGAAGGAATTCGCTTGCCTACTCCCTTTAGATAATTGGCAATTCATATGAAATAAAATTCTTATATTAACAACCAAACCCTATTGCTAAATTCATGGGAATTTCATGAATGAACCTAATTCCTATGTATTGCAGTTCATTAGGAAATTGCAATTCCTAACAACCAAAGAACCTCTTAATTTCCTACTTTAGCCAAAATTTACCTTGAGAAAATCACTCCCGTCCATTCACTGGAAAGGTGGTAGTGGTGGAATGGTGGTTGTGGTGGTTGAATGTTGGTGCTGAGTGTTGAGGGAGGGAGGTATACTGTGGTGGTGATGGAGTATGGTAGTGAATTTGGAGAAGATGTAGACTAGGATTGGAGAGTCTGCGGCCGAATGAGTCCGAGAAGAAATGGTGTGGATGTAGATAATGGGAGGGAATATAAATTTTAGCCCTATAATTCTGATGATTGAGTGCTATTGCAAACTAATAGCTACCAGCTGATATCAATAACAATTGACAATTATTACCCACTTTAAAAATAAAAATCTTCACTTTAATATCAATGTCCCATATGAATCCCAATTATTTGTATCAAATCTAGTCTCTTATTTCCTCCACACATATGCTTAGTGATATATCCTAACCATGAACTACCTGACGCTTAAGACAAATATACGTTGATCTGCTTACTAATAAGGGCTCGCTTTATCCAGGATAATTGATAGTTGATATAAGACTATGAGAGTACATGTAACACAAAACAAGGTGAAAGAAGGAAAATGACGTGGGCAAAAGGAAGATAAAGGGTAACGAGGAACTATAACTCCTTCCCCTATTCATTGCTACCATTGCCTCCTTTTCTTTGTTATTTTCCTACTACGCGCACTAACAATTAAATCTGTAAGTCGAGTGTTCTCATCCATCCCGTTCCAAGTATGGTGTCATAGATTCTACTAGCTAGCATGAAGCAAACTAATAATCTACAGAAATCAAGCGCAGCCAACAACTAATATACATAAGGAAGAAGCAAGAACAAGAAACTCAAGACGATTATTAAACTGCGAGTATGAACAAACCTGGTGATCAGCAATTTTGACCACAACCAAGAAAAAGTCATTATCAACCTCCTTAACATCCTTTCCACCAACAACAACCTCCTTCTTCATCTTCGAAACCTTAGGATCGATTTCCTCCCCTTCCTTTGGCTCACCACCATCCAAATCAAACCAATCTTCCTTAAACAACCTAACACACATATCACTCATTTGAAACGCCTCGAAATGAACATCAGGCCCACCATCTTCATTCACCTCCAACTTAACTAACGCAGTCACCCACTCCTTCAATCCACTCTCAGCATGCAATTCCACTGCCTGCGCAACCTCAAAACCCGACATTGTATAATTATCCTTCTCCTGTCCAACACTCTGAGTAAAAATAAACCCGACTCTTTTCATCCCTAACCCACTTGCAATTGCATCAACTATCTTCTCTTCCTCACTATCTCTCAACAAAAACAACCTATCCTCCTTCCCTAATTGCGGAGGCTCGTAAATGAAATCGACTTCGACTTTTCCATCATCGTCGACTCTCCCATACATAAACCCGCCTCGTTTAATCCCGAAAGCTAGAGTCTCATTCACATAAAGCTGGAAATTATTTGCAGCGTCGCGATCAAACGATACCATCTCGCAATGCGGCTGTTCTTGTCTAGTAACCCTCATTTGTTTCGCAATCAAATCATCCATAGTCATCTTCTTCCCGAATGAACCAGCTGGCGTGACTCGCACGCTACCAGGCGTCGCGATTTCACGCTCGCCGTCGTAATAGAGGTAAACTAATGATCCGTGGGTAATATTTAGGGAAGAAATTAGGGTTCTTGGGTTTGACATGTCGGTGAATTGGGATCGGGCGTCTAGGGTTTTGGCGAGTAAGAGATTTTGATTGACGGATAGGGTTTGATTTGAAACGGGGACATGGAGTTGAGATTCAATTAGGGATTTTAGTTCAGCAATTGTTAGATTAGGGTTTGGGATTGAAATTCTTTCGATTCCATCACGACTTCGAACCCTAATCATCATCGCCATGTTATGGGTGGAAATTGGGGATTTACTGGTAAATTATACGATTAACAAACAGTGAAGTGTAGTGTAGAAATCAAAATTGGGAACTGATAAAAGAAGAAAGTAATAGGGTTGAAGATTGAAGAGGTTGAAGAGGGTGGCAGAATATAAGGAAAGTGCACCTTAGATGATAGTTACTCAACTCACAAGGCAACTTATTCATCCGATGTGAATCATCATGGTTACTTTACTATAATAAAAGTACTTTAGGTGCTATTTGGCTAAGTTGGGTAGCGAAACATCGTCGATATTTTTAAAAAAATAAGACATACATTATCCTTTCTTTTATTTCTCTCTCCATCATTTCTTCTCCTTTTTCTCACATCGTTTACATTATCTCATAAAATCACCTAAAAAATAATCTTAATTAACCCAAAAAATTAGAAGTAAAAATTTTGCGGTAATCAATGACGAGCGACGGTTCATCGGTATGTTACGAGAATAAAATGTTAAAAATAATCGAAACATAACAAATAATAAAATTAATAAAGAAAATTTATAAATTTACAAGAATAATACATTAAAAAAACATTAAAAAAAATCGTCACCCACTCCCCTCGACGTTGCACCTGGACGTTGGTACCCATACCCAACGTTCAGGGGCAAAGTCGACTTTCCCCGACAACGTTCAACCTGAACGTTGCTACCCCTACCCAACGTCTAGGATCAAAACATCGGGAAAAAAGAAAAAAGAAAAAAAACGTCACACACTCCCCTCGACGTTGCACCTGGACGTTGGTACCCATACCCAACGTTCAGGGGCAAAGTCGACTCCCCCCAACAACGTTCAACCTGAATGTTGCTACCCCTAGCCAACGCCCAGGATCAACATCAACATCACTTGGGTGGTCGACACTCCTATTAGGGCAAGGTGGTCGGAACAGAGGGGGGAAGGGGGGCTGAAGTGGCGGTTAGTCGGAGTAGGGTGGTCGGAGCAGAGATGAGTGAAAAGAAAAAAAAAACTAATTAAAACTAGGAAACTTGCTTAATCTTCGGCCGGCGGTGGGACAATGACGGAGTAGCGGCAATCAATTGTTTGCGCGGTGGGAAGACGACGGAGTAGTGTGGGGGTGGTGACGGTCGAGTGGTGGGGGGTTTCTTTGGTGGGTTGAATGATTTTAGGGGAGAGAGTGAAGGGAGGGTGAGTTGTGTAAGGTAGGGGTATTTACGTCTTTTTTTAATAAAACGTCAACGATTTTTATAAAGTGTCGACGATATTTTATAACCTGGTTGAATGAGTAGAAGTTAGGTCAAAAAGTGTAAATTAGAAGGGTGTAAAACAACTTCGTAGTTTATTTTCGCAGTACACATTTTACTCAATTTAGTACTTTTTGCTCATTCTTTTCCATTTGCATACCCTTGTTATACTAATGTACTACATCCAAAAAAAAGAGGGGAAAAAAAGAACCACCGTGCAATACAATACCCCACCCCCATCAAGTCCAACCACCGTCCCTGAACCAATCGTCGGATCCTCGCTGGCCGGCCAACCGGCTCCTTCCCTCGTCGCACCAAGCTGCCCGCCTCCACTTTGCGCACAACCCTCATCCAAACTTCTTACTCACCAAAAATCCAGCCTCCGGCAACGGCCATACTCACCCTCCGTCGGTCAAGCACCATACTCCCACGCCCTTATGCCGGAAAACCAACTCGCCTCCTTGCGTCCCCTCTGCGTGTGCACAAACCAACTCGCCTCCTTGCCTAATCGCCTTCTAACGAGGGTGGTGTAGGGCGTTGTTGTTTGACAACAGTGGTATACAGCGTGTGGTTTATGGTGCTGACTTAAGGTAGTGATTGACATCGGTGTCTTAAGGCGGTGGTTGGTGGCAGTTGCGGGTGGAAGAGGAAATAAATTAAGAGGTTAAACAAATGAGAGAGAAATGAGAGGGGGAAATGAGAAGGGTAAAATGGCCAAAAGTGTACTATAATGAATAAAATGTGTACTGCGAAAATCAATACCCAACAACTTTTAAAAAGTCAAAACCTAACAAAAAGCTACTTAAAGCAGAAGTAGTAGGAGTAGTAAAAACCTACTTCTACTTCCCCTTCTCACAATTACTAAGCATCAATATTTTTGATTATTATATTCTTTGTACTCAATAATTATAATCTTCTCCACTCTATTTTTTGTGAATCCACTTATCTAACACAATATTAAACAATAATCTTATTTACATATACAACATTACGTTCTTAAGGCATGTAAAATTAATTATTGTTATGTATATATACTGCTTATGATTTTGATCATATCGTATTTTTTAGATATAAAGTTCAATATTGAATTATATATAGAAAAGAACAATAATCTTTCTTTTGAGATGAAATCATGAAAAGGGTATGAGTCGATCCTTTCAACATTGTATAACTGTCGTACAGTGTGAGAGTGAGACGATCCTTTATATGTAAAAAAAATTAATGTTTTTAAAAGTAATATCTCATAGTGTAAGACGGTCTTATTGTATAATTTGTTGTATAGATTATTTCAATCAACCGGGTTATTTATTCCCCACCAGGCGCTACGGCGCTGAAGTAACCCGAACTTCTTGTGGATCAATGTCACTACCCTTCTCAGCATAAGACGGTCAAATATAATAATTATACGTCGTACTCCGTAATTATTTTGTAGTTCAAGTACGATTATGTTTATACGTTTGATTAATTGATTATATTTCTTGGCGAGTTCATAATCTTACCCATCATGTGACGCTGACCCAGATTATATAGTAAACAAAAATAAATCAATTAAAAAAGCCGGATAAAAGTAATTAAGCCTAACACATCTAATTTACAAGAAACTATTTTTACAAAGGTTAGGCCAAACAAGCATAACGTTTTCAAGAAGTAGTTTATGAAAAAACTCATTTCAAAAAGTAAAAACTCTTTTTGGTAAACTTGTAATGAAATTTAAAAGAAAAGAACAAATTTAGGTAAATACTCTCAAATTTACTTTGACTTATAAAATAATCTCAAAGATTAACTCCCAAAAAAACTACCGCTTTCATAGTAATAGACTAAGGCCATTTTTTCCGCCTGAAATGAGCTGAACTAAATTGAATGGAGTTGAGTTGAACTGAACTGAGGTGAAATAAATGCAACTGAAATAAGAATTAATTTTGTCACGATTTGAGTTGAACAGGACTAAGGCTCTGTTCTTTTGAACTGAATTCTTCTGAACTGAACTGAACTGAACTTAATGGAGCTGAACTGAACTGAACTGAACTTAATAGAGCTGAACTGAACTGAACTGAACTTAATGGAGCTGAACTGAACTTAATGCAGCTGAACTGAACTGATTTGAAATAATAAAAATATAACAATATTATTATTATTATTATTATTATTATTATTACTACTATTATTACTATTAATCATTAGTAATAATAATATTATATTAATATAATCTACTAATAATAATCAAATAAGATATAAAAAAAATATTATAGTAATATAATAAAAAATATAATATTAATATGAATGATAACATTATTAATTATAGTAATAAATATATAAAATTAAGTAACTAGAAAATAAATATGATAAGTATAATATAATAATATAATAATATAAACAATAATATAAAATATAAAATATAATTATTAATAATAATAATAATAATAATTAATATCATAATAATATAGTTCATTATTAATAATAATATTATATTAATATTATTTAATATTAATCTAATCATATGTATAAAAACAGAAAACAATAATATAAGAATACTAATATAAATGATAACATTATTAATAACAATATAATATAGTAATAAATATATTAACAATAGTAACTAAAAAAAATATAAATAATATAAATAGTAATAAAGTAAATATAATTAATAATAATAATAGGCCTAATAATAATATATTAATACATTATAATAATAATAATAATAATAATAATAATAATTATTATTATTATTATTATTATTATTATTATTATTACTATTATTAGTAATAATATTAATAATAATAATAAATATTTCCATTAATCGTAATAATATAATTAAATAAATATATTAAACATAAATATAATAATATAAAGAATAATTATAACGCTGATATAATAAAAATAAAATAATTTTTTAAAAATATAAATATAATAATAATAACAATATTAAATGAATTAACTTAATAATAACAATGATAAGAATAATAATCATAATAATGTTGAAATAAAAGTAATCTGAACTGAACTGAACTGAACTGAACTTAATTGAGCTGAACTGAACTGAACTGAACTTAATAGAGCTGAACTGAACTGAACTTAATAGAGCTGAACTGAACTGAACTGAACTTAATGAAGCTGAACTGAACTTATAGAAACTGAAATTAAGTCCAAAAGAACAGGGCCTAACTAAAGCTGAACAGAACTAAATAGAGTTGAGCTAAATTCAAATGAGCCAAAATTAAGTCAGAAAGAACACGACCTTAATAGTATCAATAGTAATAGTATTATATCTTCGAATATGCTCTCTAGGAAACCCTGGCTCATCATTTATATGTATGAAGGTCGTTCACGATGTCGTACTTTTGGTCTTATGACGTCGTGGCACTTGGTTCATAATGACGTACTTTTAGTTGTGAGTATTGGATCATGATGTCGTACTTTTGGTTATGAGTATAACAAGTCTTCAACTACGATAGCGTATTTTTGGTCGTAGGGATTTGGAGTTTAGGGTGTTGGTTCATCATGTCTTACTATTGGTCGTGAATATTATATGTTAGATTCATGATGTCATACTTTTGGTTATGAATCTCTTACCGTGCTATAGGTTCAACTATTGCCATAGAGTGAGCAAACAATTACCCTATGCAAGTAGCACGGGCAAGTCAAGTATCGAGCCATGGAGATGAGCTTGGTTTCCACAAATTGAAATGAGATTTACTTAGTTTAAATAATAAATATTGGGTCAATAAACAATGATCAAACTAAGATACTAAGATATGCAATTAAATGATAAAACACAATTAAAGGAGATTGGTAAGTCGATTTCAAGGAATTACGGTAGTGAGGTTCTGTAACACCATCATTTATCCAGGAGCCTTAACTAGACTTTCCAAGATAAATAAGGGAGTTACCATCTCGGTTTCACGATATAGTACATATCAAAACACAAGTGCATGAGTAATTTAAACTACTTTATTACATAATGAATAATTAGTCTTACAAATTACAAACCAATAATCAAACTAATACAGGGGAAGACTTAAAGTTTACAACTCAAATACTAATCAACACTAAATAGTCATCATTGACTATAAGTCTTGTCTCGTAGCGTATCTCATCCCGTACAAGCATCATCCAAAGTCAAGCTCAGAAACTTACTAACCTGCAAGATACTCTGCTCCCCATTTGAACGGAAATAACAAATGGTTCATAACAGGCCACCAGTTTAAAAAAAAGTTGGGTGGACGACACACACACACACAAACCAAACAAGTCAGCCAACGGTTGAGTAGGGTTTATCTTACAAATCAAACAACATCATATCATTAGTCCACATCAACAACAGTCATTAACAAAACAAGATAAGACATTCACAATCTCACGTACTCAGCACAAATCTCCCTGTCACCGTACTCAGCACAAATCTCCCTGTCACCGTGCTTATAACACACTTGGCACCAACCTCTTAGTCACCTTGCCCAATTCACAAAGGTACAAGTCTCCCCATCATTGTACCCTTACATACATTCACCACCACGACCGCACAATCCCTCCTAATCATCGTGAAAGTCACAAACACAACACATGCATTACATTAAGCATTCACTTATCGTATTCGCAACACATGTCATGACATCAATACTCATATATCATATCAGCGTCCTTATATTCACATCCATTATCATAACAAATAACCATCCATAACAAACAAACACCATAAGCAACAACAATCACATGGCAGACTCGTCTCGCTCGAGACAAGGCTTGTCTCGGCCAAGACACCCCTGTCTTGGCCGAGACAGCTCTATCTCGCCCGGGACGGGTCTGTATTAAAGTTCAAAATGAGTAGGATCGACCCTACATTTAGCAAACTCCGAATACACACGAAATAGTAATCAAAGAGCGTCTCTTTTATCAATTCGCCTCCTATACACATAATAATCATACAATTACTAACTACCTAGATACAATCATAAATAATAACAACAATTCCCCAATATAAATCTAGGATTAGTCTCTTATCAATCTAGGATGATAATTAAGATGGTTACTAACTATATTAATGATAATACAATAGAACAAGGAACTTACAATAACAAACATTAGTAATTGGCTTGCTAAAAGAAAGATCTCAAATCAATTGTTATTCATCCTCTTAATTAGGGTTTATGTTCTATGTTCTCTTTTGTGATAATAGAAGTAAAAGACTCTAGGGTTTGATGTTGGGTAGATATATAGTATTAGGTTTAGGTAGTTGGGTTTAGGAAAGATTAAAATAAGATTACAAGAGTCTAGGGTTTGATGTTGGGTAGATATATCTAGGACGTTGATAAGATCTTTCCATTTACATTTAGCTTGTCTATGTTTGTTCCATTTGATCTTCTAGGTCACGGTTTCCAAGCCTTCCTAAAAATGGACAAATTCCTTTTCAAGAAATGGCTATCACAGAGTTTCTGTTATTTGTATTAAGGCGGTGTTCTTTCCAGCTTAATTTCAACTCTTTTTATTTCAGCTTGGTTATATTCAACACAGTTTAGTTTAGCTTTAGTCAGTTCTATTCAACTCATTTCTTCACAAAATTAATTCTTACTTCAACTCGGCTCCATTCAATTTATTTCAATTAAGCTCCTCTGAGAGGCTCTGAAATTTGGATCTTTCTTTACTAATCCTAGTGCTTAGGGCGTTCACCTCCATTTAACTCACTTCAGCTCATTTCAGCCAACAGGGTCTAACTCGTTGAAATTGTTCGTTTGGAAATTTTCTCAAAAGTTCCAAATTGATGTTCCAATATCTTCTTGTCTGTTCAAATAAAAATTAAGGTGAAGCAGGGTCAGGAACACGGATAAATGGAAAGGTGAGAAAAAGGAAAAAAAGGATGTGACTACGGGTTGAACCAAAACAAAATACTCTTTCTGGGTTCCTTCGCAAGGTTTGTCCACGGATAGTTTTTGGTGATCCACACCTGGTTCTGAATATTTCGGATATTCGGACAATCGGTATCCGAAAATCCGAATATTCAGATTCCAATAACCGGATATGATCCGGTTTTCTGATAACCATAAAAAATTTACAAATATAGCATATAAACCTAGCAATCAAGAAACAAATTACCATAAAATCTTACATGTAACTGTGTAAGCCCAGGAATCAAGAAAGAAAATTACAAATCAAATAAATTAGAGGCCTGAGTCGATTTTTTAAACCCAAAAAACAAAGATTATTGTATTAATTAGGATTTGCGTCGATTTTACAAACCAAATAAATTAGGGCTTGGATCGATTTTTTTTAGGAAAGTAATTACTTATGAAGTGATGAATCACGATTAATGGTTGATGACCGATTGAGTAGAAAGGAGATATTAGAAGGACAGAGGAGATAGAGGGAGACGAATAGACGATAGAGATAGAGGGACTCATCACTCATGGAGTTGATTTATTTTTCTGTGTACTTGTTTTGACTTGTGTCGCACGTCCCTTCTACTTTGTGGAGTTGGTTTTGTTTCTACTTTTTACATTTTTTTTAGTTTTTTAAAATTCGAATTAAATTCGGATATCCGGTTTTAAAAAATCACAATCCACATCCGATCCAGGTTATTCGGAAAAACGGGATCGGATATCCAATTTAAATGGAATCCATATATTCGGAATTTTTTTCCCAAATTCATATAAAAAATTGGATTGGATTTTTTTTGCTCAACCCTAGTTTAAGGATGGATCAAAGTGTGGGCTACATTGATGACATAAGTCTGGTGGCTAGGTCGTTGGGGGGTTTTTGTTCAGGTTTAAGGAGGAGACAAGAGTGGGTGTGAGTTTGGTGAAGGTTAGAAGGTCCATGGCTTTAATGGTTGTGCGTAGGTAAGAATGGGTTAGTGTGTACGGTACGACGAGCTTGGTGTTTGCGTCAGTGTGTGATGGTGTTGGACGAGGAAGGCTAAAGGAGTGTATGTATATGCACGAGTCTGGTAAGTGATGAATTTCAATTTAGGTTAAGTGCATGGGCACACATGGGGAAATGGACGTGAGTTTCTCATGGAAGACGAGGCGGGGTTTGTTTATTATATGAAACACAGAAGTAGTGGATTTCGAGTCTAGAAGTAAGCTTCACCGAATATATCGATTTATATGTTTCCCGAAATCAATGGGCCACGAGTCGATTTATCAATGCTAAAACACGTTCGTGCTCTATCATCATCGAGTGCTTGCCGGAGTTACAAATACGAGTACATAGTAGGTTCGTGAAGTCATTTTTTTAATATTTTGACCTGTTAATTTTTCATAGGTAATTAACATTACCTAAACATAATAAGATATTGTTTCAACGTAATATATAATTTTTTTTTATTTATACACACATAGTGTTAGATATTAAATCTGTCATCAGCCAAAGTAAAAAAAAATATATTGCAATTATAATAAGTTCTCACGTGAAGTTTCTATACTTGGAATAAACACATCTGTAGTTTAGATAATGAATCACTTTTCTAACTCAAAACTCTAAATTGAGGTTTCTCTTTTCCTATTAATAGGGGCATTAAATGTAAAAAATAGAAAGAAAAAATCAAAAGGATAATAAACTCTGAAAACTCGTATCCATACAAGAAAAAGGGAAGAAAGAGATAGCACGAAACAAAATGACAAAAGAAAAAGAAAAAGAGATTTATATTGCTTTGGTTAAATGCAGATTTTTTTGTAAAGCCATGTTCTTTTGCATGTTTCCGAAAATATTATAGTTGAATTCATTATCTTTTTTTCACAATATATAAAATTTTGTATTTTGTATTCTTTTTTCTATCATTCTATTTTCATACTTTGATAATGGCATCTTCCCAAGTTGAAATTGTGCCACCTTCTCACTTTGGTTATATTCTTAAAGAACACAACCACAATGACAGGCGCAAGGATACAAACTCTAACAATCTCAATCAAAATTCACATATTGCATTGAAGAAAAACCTCAAGGAGTTTGTTAGAGACCAGTTTCAATCTTGTGTTACAACACCTGAAGCATGTAATATTAAACCTAGCAGGAAACTCCATTATCAAGGTATTGATTTTGAATGTTGGAGTAAACATAATTCTACCCACAAAAAAGGAGACGATGAAGATGCCCCATATCGTATGTACAAAAGACAATCACGTGTCATTGATGAATGGGCAACTCAGCAAGCAAAAGACATGATCGACTCAAAGGAAGAGGAAAGTGATGATTTAGAATTCATGAGTTTACCTAAATCAGGTTCGATATCTTCAAGGGATTCTAGCTTTATCAGGGAACCTTCACCAAGTCCATCAGATAATTCATCAACAGATTTTAGCGTCTCTTCTTTGGTTCAAAAATGGAGAGGACTCGAAGCTGAAATAAAAAATAATCAAACCAATAATAATGGGATTGTAAATATACAAGGACAGAGTTTAGTTTTAGATCAACAAATGAATATTAAGGACGCAACAATGTCTCAAGATCAATATCAACAACAAATACAAATAGAGGCAATTTCATGCTCTACCAGAAGACAAGAAGATGAAAGGCTGAGGGTGGTTGATATTGTAAGAAAATTGGCCAATAATAATCAAGGAGCCAATGACGATGTTAATCAAGAGTGTAAATCTTTGTTATGTCCATCTTTCATGAGTTTAAAAATTGGATTTGATCTAAGAGATCAACATGGAGTTTTTGCCCCGGTTATTTCTTCTCCAAAGTTGCGCGGAAGACAAGCAATTGCCGATCTTTTCAAGAGATTGGAGAAGGATAGGTATAAGGAAGTTGAAGAATTAAGATGTCGACTACCTGTATCAAAATTTCCACAACGTGGTCGTATTCAGGTATTTTATTGCTACATTTCTTAAAAATTGTTTCGATGTGAAAAAAAATTACACTTAACTATAAATTACATTATTTTGACGATCGTACTTAAAAGAGAATTTTTAATTAAATGATCATACTTTTGTTTAAGTTAACAATTAACAAGATGTAAACAAATAAAAAATGCAAGTTGTTGTTATGTAATAAATATGTTGTATTGGAGTAAACAATAATGATACTTGCATTTAATAAAAAGTATTTACTTTCCAATGATTATTTTTTAAGTTACCATAAATTGATGATTCATTTTTTCTTATTCATGTTATACAGTCGCTACTCCGCTACAAATTTTTACGACGAGAAGTTTGTACACAGAATGAAAAATATTTACAACGATCACCAAAGAAACGTGATTCAAATAAATCAGATACAGTATCTACAATCAACTATTTGAGGTAACGTTTCTCTTTATATGAGTGGATTTTTATACAAGAAGAAAGAAATGTACAAAATGAGCATATAAAAAAGATGAACAATGATTATTACCGATAATATAATTTCAAAATTAGTTTTAGAAAGGCATGTTGAATAATCATTTAGTGCAATGTCCATTCAAATGAAATAAAATAAAATTAGATCACGAATAAAAACTAAAAAAATAAGGATTAGAAAAGACATATATAATGTTTTTGTTTTTTGTATGGAGTAATAATTATTCGTTCGTTGCGCGAAAGTTATGTTATTTTTCCTTCCATCCAAATTTATCCCTCAAGTTAAGAGTAAATTGATGAGACTTATGTTAACAAATATTTCTTAACTATTCAAACTCAAATTCACTATGTTTTTTTTTGTGTGAGGGAGGAGCTAGGCTTCGAGGAAAAATAAAAACTAATTATTCGCTATTACACGGGGAATAGCGACCCCGAAAATGTCCTCTCTAAGAATAGGAGGAAGCTCATTAAAAGGAATATCTAAATGTTGTACTAGAGTAGTAGAGTACTAGCCTGAACACCACAATTCGCTAGATAGTCAGTTGCTCTATTTGCTTCCCGATACGTGTGCTCGAGTTTTATAGTCCAATGATCCTCTTTTATCAATTCTTTGCATCCTTTAACCTAATTTATTGTCCACCTGATTTATCTACATTGATCAAATTATTTTAAATATTTTAAAGTCACGTTTAACCTTTAGAATAGCTAATAAATTTGCATTTATCACATTTATCTTTCTCCAATTCAAATATGTCACCCAATCATAAGTTTCACATGGTAGACAAACTGATTACAATTTAGTATAATAGATTTAATAGCCAATAACTTTCAATATTTTATGATTTGAAAATCGATCTTATATAAAAATTGATAAACTTAAACTAGATTTATTTTTCAACAACATAATCTTTTAATGCAAAATAGTTATTAAATTGTCTTGTACAAAGTAAAAATTTACTAATATTTGTTTGGTGTATTGGCAGGGAGAAATATAATACTATGCAAAATCAAGAATTGCATACAATCAATATCTCTATGATGGATGTTAATATCAACCAAGAAAAAGAAAAAGCCGCATCTTTTAAAGAAACGTGTCAGCAAACTGCATTTGAAAAGGAAACAAATAAAAGGCAAAAGGAGAAATTTGAACTCACTACGGACAAGTTATTAAAAGAAAATAGGTGTTTAATTGAAAACAACACTCATCAAATATTTCTAAGAGATAATTCAAGGTATAATGAAGCCACGGATCAGGTACATATATCTGATGAAGAACAAAATAATGATGATCGACAATCAACAAACAAGAAAATCACAAATGAGTGTTGTGATGACAATGAGGTAAAATGTCAAAATGATGATAATATATCTGCTAAAGCTACTCAAATGGAGTTTTCTTCATCAAATATTGTAAGGCAAGATGACACAAATGAAATGAAAGACGATTATATCCCAGCAAAATATATAGAATGGGATGAAGAAGAAGAAGAAGAAGAATGTGACACCGACGAAGTAATGTTCGAACAAGAAAATATCTCAACTTTCATAGAGCCAAATCTTGATTGGACAATTGATATTGCCCGTCCTCGTAGTTATTGGGAGGAACTTAGGCAAACATGGTATCAAGAAATTTTCACTACTCGATCTTGTGATGAGGAAATAAGACAACTTCTTGAAAGGTGACATTCTACTTACATACTAATGAATTGGTTTTGCATAATTTAGTTTGTATGTGTGATAGGGGTGTGCAGACAAAACTGCGTACAAAACTAATCCAAATCGCCATTTACTTTATAATTGAGTTCTAGATTAATTTTTCTCTATGCATTATCTGAAGACCAAACCTTCTTAGGTTGGTCATACCCCAGAGGATCAATCTAGATTTCTTATCTTATAAAAAAAAAATCTTTTGTTTTTTAATTTGTCATTAATGTAGCTTTTTCTTAATTAGTATTATAAATACACTTTTAACATTTAGTTAACTTATAGATTTACATGCTCCATCTGATATTTGCCCTTACCTTTCACCCATATTTACCCATTTTTCGACTACTAGCATTGTTCTACATTAATATAATAATCCATATTTTCACCTAACTCTTTTATTACATGTTTTCTTTGGTTTTTTTTTTTACACAAAACGATTTTAAGTTAATTGATAGTTAAGCCAGAATGGTTAATCACTCCGACTGAATATTCTTGATATTAATTTAGAATTTGGTCAATTAACTAATACAACTGATTTAGCTACACAATCCTAATTCATGAATTTTTTGTAAGAATGTTACTTATACTTGTCCACACTTAACATGACTTATTCAGAGGAAGTGTCTCATCCGTTTTGGCAAGTGATTTTCGGGAAAGAATGGACCGATTAGTTATGTCTAATGTTCAAAGAGCTTTCCATTCTACTGAAATTGAGGAAGACCAAGGAAGTTTTAGATGCATTGATGATGTAGATAATCACCAACGATCAATAGAACACAATCATCATCATCAAGAACGAGAAAATAATGTATGTGACCATGCATTTGATTCTGACATAGAGCAACATCAAGGCGAAATAGATGATGACAATGATGACGTTGAGATTGAGATTGAAGAGGATAACGAAAGAGAAGAAGTAACCACAAGCCCTCAGAAATATCACAAGACTAATGAAGACTACGATCAAACTATGTCCTCATCGCAGTATCCATGGATACATTATCATGACCGAGAAATTAGTGAAGACTCTGATAATGTCGCATCAACATCTGTACACGAACTCTCAAGATATCATTCTTATTATCATGACAGTCATCAAGGACCATCAGTGAAGAATATTTCTTCCATAGTAAGAATCTCTTTTCTTGGCATATTCTAATTTCTTACAAAAGTCAAATTAAATTCATTATTTCAAATCATTTTTTAATGATACACATTTTCCCCTTCAAATCTTATGATTTAATTTACAAAAAATGATCATTACTTCAGATTTAAATTATCTAATAGATGTCTTTCTTATTGAACTAATCGTCTTTTTTATTTTAGGAAATGGAACTTATTTTTGATTTAAGAGCACATATGCAACAACTTCATATTGAGATGACTGAGTTAAGAAAGTCTATAACAAGTTGTGTGGATATGCAAGTAAAGTTACAACAATCTATAAGCGAAGGGATTCCAGCAATAGGTAAGTTTGTAGCAAGATTTTAAACTTTTTGTACAGTAATCTTGTAGGGGATTGCGTGGTCATAAAAAAAGTATTATCTTCTTTAAGTAATAGTATATATTTTTACCTTATTTATGATGTTGTTACATTTATACAAAGACTATTACTATTTTAAAATGGGTAGTGTCATTATGCTTAACTTCATGTACACGTACTAAATATATCAATGTCTCTTACTTATATCCTTTGAACAGAACGTGGAGAAACGAAGAAATCAAGTGTGAGACATACATATAAAGAAAGTTGTTGCATTTGCCTTGAAAAGCCCATCGACTCCCTTCTATACAAGTATATTCTTCTAAAAATTATTTTTATGTCAAAGAATATTATTCAATTGTGTGTAGCAAATTTCACCAGTCTAACATGCTTCCTTTTTTCCAGATGCGGTCACATGTGCACATGTTTCAATTGCGCCAATGAATTGCAAAGGAGTAGTGCAAAATGTCCAAAATGTCAAACAAGTATAATTGATGTAGTACGAATTTATGCTGATGCCTAATTGGATTGTGTTCATTTACGCAACACTACTTGTTATGTTAATATTTTCGTTAATAGCAATGTCTTTAAAATAGTTAAATTGTTTGCTTGTGTGTTTTTGTTAGTCTAATTTTCTAACTACTACATTTCGTAGATACAATGCTAAAAAAGTGAATCATACAAACATTAATACCCTTTTCGCTCTCAATAGGAGATGACCATGACACTCATGAAATATGTATCAATTATCCAACTAACCTAAGCCATTCACGATTTTTTTCATCAATTTCTGAATATATTTATATTAAGATTACACTATTACTTAATATCTCTTCTAAATGAAAATGTAATGAGGGTATCAACAAATGTCTCTTGCAAAAAAAATTATGTACTTGATTAGTAATGGATATTTGAGGAGAGGGTGAAATGGTGTATGAGTGGGGTTGGGGTGGGGGTTCTACTTCCATCCTCTAGGAAAATTGAAAGTCTCTTTAACATAAGAAAAAAAAATTGTTATGATCTAAAGAGTTGAAAAGTAACTCCATAATGTAGATTTTAACTAAGATAGTAAATGATTTTCATTTCTCTTTATTGATATATCTATTGTTGCATAAAGTAGTAACCCACTTATAGCAAGTGCATGAGACATTGTAGTAGTACGGTCAATCACAAGACCGATTATGATTATGTATTCACGTTTATTAAAGTTGACAAGTTTTGTAATCTCGATCTATGACAAGAGGAGATAGATAATTAATTAGCTAAATTACGTGATTATAGTCAATTAAGGTGTAAATTAGCATTCTTTCAAACTACCAATTAAAGTCCCGATCAATTCATTAACTAACTGTCATGACATTAACTTATAAACCCTAGTCAAATAATTAAAACCATGCTTTCTCTGATCGGCTAATGAAGTTCATTAATCATCACTAAGTCGTAAGTGACTAAATTAGTAGGCCTCAATTTTCATTTTTTTGACTCTATAATCTAATTAATGACACAACTACGCACCTGACAAAAAAAACTTGAAAGTAAAATATTAATCATAAAGCAATAAAAATGAAACTTTAAGCTAAATAATGACATACAACTTTAACCAAAGTTACATTATTCCAAAATACTGACGAAACACCGTCATAAACAATAATCCAATCTATCAAAATTAAAACAGATCTCTACAAAGCTAATGACTGCGGAAGCTATAACTCAGGTGATCCCCTCAACTTTCCCAACGCGAGTTCAACGAATTACATGCGGGTCACCTGCTCATCATTCCGCAATGGATCACAACAATTTTAGAAAACATAAACGAGGTCAGTAACAAGATACGCCGGTCAATGTACAAGACAATAAGAAGTAACCAACCAAGTAACAGAAGCCGGAGGCCCACCGCAGCGCGCGGTCACATTAACAACATCAAGCTACCACCCCTGACCTGCAAAACCACCTATTGATTCCAAACCACATCATTGGATATCAAAAGCCCTTCTCACCATAGTGAGAGTTTCCAGAACATTAATGTGCACATCCCCTTCGCAGCGGCAGAGCTACGGGAGGCGAACTCGGGGTGTGGTCCGTCTCCCGGCGGACCACCAAAATAGTAACCAAGTAACCACCCAAACTCCAAATCTCTGAACATCATCATCAACAACAAATAACAATAATCACAGTAACACATCTATCACAATGAACAACACACAACTACTGAGTAGGGAAACTCTACTTCAAAGTTATCCGCAATAATGGCAAGCAAGCACGAATAGAACCTTCCTTTATGAATTTCCTTCCTAACAATCATACAATTAATTATCTAGGATCAACAATTGATTACAACAACTCAATTCCCAACCCTAATTCAGATTAGGGTTCTAACAATTCTACCCAAAAAACACATCAAAGAATTAGGGATTTAGGACTTACGATTGATTCAAGCACGAACAAGGACAAACTAGCAAAGAGAAAATCTTCAACCTTGGCAATGGATTAAGGTGATTAATAGAGTTTAGAGAGAGATTGTGGTTTTTAAAGTGTTTTAAGAACTGGCGAAATTTGTATGATCTCTTAATTCTCTTAATCCAAAAACGTTCAATAAAACCCGCAGACTGGGGCACTCGGTCGAGTACAGAAGTCACTCGACCGAGTACACTGCACTCGGTCGAGTACTCACCATAGTCGGCCAAGTGCCACCTAGGCAGAAGGCTGCCTAAGCGACAGACTCGACTACTCGGCCGAGTACAACACCACTCGGTCGAGTGCACCCAACTCGACTCAGTACCAAGTACACAAAAATACGGAGTATTACATTAATAATCTAACAATATACCGTCACATAACCGTGGTTTCCCTCAATCCTAGCATAGCAAAAATTAGATACACATAATTGAATTAACGAAATAAACAATAATGATGACAAATAAATAAAACATGGTGGAAGAACTAAAATAACTATTAAACAATAACCAAATAAAGGAACAAACCAAGAAAAAAATAAAAGAAATAGAAGAAAGGGAATAAATCAAAAAGACAAAGTCGATTACCGAATAAAAATGGAAGAAGAGATTACAAATTATAGTTACGTAATTTTTTTAGCAAAGTAAACGTATAACTTATTTTTGATAGTGTAATGATGATAATCTAATTGATACGCTATCGCACACCTATGCAAAAATAAATACCCTAGACACAAATGAATGTAGTAATAGGGGTCGAACACAAGGAGACGGGAGTTGCTATAAAAGTTGTTATGGGGTGAATTCTATCAAAGTCGGTTATCGATTGGTTTGGTTGGGTTTATGAAACAACAATAATAATAAAGGAAGAGTGTAGGGAGGTCGGGTTACACATGCAAATTAAGGAAATGCTCAAGTCAAACTAGGAAACTGATGATAACGATAATTGTTTAGGTTAAAGACACTGCACCCACCTTTCGATATTAGTGTCAACCATAGATCGGGTCCTAACGAACTCTCGCTTTGTCTAGGTTGATATACTAACAAATGCTTAGTATTTTTCAATTCCGTGCCTCTCGACTTATAGAAAGAATTAACGAATTTAATCAAGGATTGTGATCAATAATCAAATACTAACAATACAAGGCAAGCATGTGATAGAAACAACTATTTGATATCATAACATCTCATTTCAACAATTGCAAATATTATTTATGCATGGCTTCCCTAATTCCCTAGACAAACTAACTACTCTTGCATAGTGATAACTAATGTAATGACAAATGATAAGTAAACATGATAACTAACTAATAATGGAAATGACAAAGGAAATAACAAAACAATACAAGAAATAGAATTACCTCAACAAAGAAAATGAAACTTGGAATTGAAGAACACAATGGAACTAATTAACTTGCAAATGAACTTGTAATATAAATTGAAATACTTAAATGTAACAACTAATTGAAACTAAACTATTCTAAACCTAATCTAATGACTAATGACATTATGTAAAAGAGTGTTTTTAGAGTGTAGAATGATGTACAAGATCATAAAAAAGATATGAAAAAAGGATCCTCTAAGTGTCGAGGTCCATCTCCTTTATATAGAGAGAGGGACTTGAAACATATGCATTCACAGAGGCCAAACGCCGATCGGGGAATGGAAACCCCGATCGGGGTTTCAGTAACCCGGCTATATTTGCTTAATTGCTCCATTTAATGCTTTAGGAATCCTAAGCTATGCCTTTAAGCACCTTAATTCTCCGGTTAATTGCATAGTTTTGGGATTCCTTGAGCATCCAAAGGAGCATCCTATGTTGAGTTGTGGACTCCTTGCATTGGGCTTCATTTTTGGATTCTCATTTGCATTTCAATCCATTTCACAAATCTTCATGCTTGACTTGTCATTCTCCATTCTAACTTTCCATGGTCCATTTTGCTTCCATTAGCTTGTTGGACTTTGGTGCTTACTATTGTGTTAGGAAAAAGCCTCTAAATGCTTAGATTCCTACAAAATGTAACAAGCACAAGCAATCGACCTAGAACACGTAATTAGCTCACAAATATACTAAACAAAGTATAACAATCATGTAAAATCGAGCTAAATTAGGGAGTAAAATCATATAAAAACTAGACATATCACTAATCAATGTTCATAGGAGTTGCTTAACTACCAAGTCCATAATCTAGAGTAATTATGTAACTAATGGGCCAAAGTCACGAAATAAACCGTCTGATTACAAACTTTAGTCGATCGACCAAGTAATTCATTCGATTGAGTAATCAAAGCCGTCGAGATGAACTTAGTCGATCGACTAAAAATACCACTCGAGATGAATTCAGTTGATCGACTAAACATACCAGTCGTTGGACTAAAAAGACTAGTTGATCGACTAAAAAGACCAGTCGATTGACTGAACACAGCGCAACGCAATTCCTGCAACGCGCATCTAACTTCAAGAGGCCGCCATTTCTTCGTTATTTGGTCAAACCAAACGCTTTTAATAGTGGCGTTGGAAAGCTAAGAAGATAAGATTTCATATACAAATGGAACCACCTAATTATCATTTTTAGATCTCGACATATGGATCTTCAAAGTTGATACTAGTAATGTAAGGCTCTTGAACTCCTTCGAAATTCAATTTGTTGATAGGATATGGCTTGTATTTGCACCTTTTGGGCTAATAACCTATACAAGCCACACCACAACCCAAAGTAGCAAATACGAGGAATATTAATAGCTAAAAGCTACATAATAAACATAGAAATGTGTTCCAAATAAGAGAATAAACGCATATGAAAGGCACTCATCAAAGGCATCAAATGAAGCACACGATCTAAGGAAAGAAGCGCATGAGTAAGGCGTCATGTGTGATATAAGGTGCCCTTTATCCCACGATTCGTAGAGGATATGCACGAAAGGATGAACTTGGTTGAAGATAGTGTGCCGCAAGAGTACATCTTGTGTGAGGAGTACGTAGTACTAAAATAGATCGTGTCTCCGGCCATGGAAAGCTATACCCATGACTTGTTGTAGAGGGTGCACTACATTGGTGTGTTTCGTTTAAAGAGTGCTTGCATGCGTCTTGTGTGGAGGAGCGCACTTGTGTATTGCGCTTTTTGATACGGAACACAAGGTTAGACGAATCCCTAAATCTAAATAACGTATATGTTTTGAATAGGTTTGAATTAATTAAATATTTCGACTTTCAAAAGACAATTTTGACGGCTTTCATAAATAAGTTACATTCATCATATATTATTGAGTGTTGGACACGTATATAGAAAACGTTAATTATCTTATCATTATCAGACGTTTTTTTAAGAATTTTCGAAAGATATACCCGTATAAAAAAATATTTTCATTTATAGGCAACTCTACCAAGTTCATCATAAAATAACTTTGTTGGATCCTACCCTGATATTGAGTGGGAAAACTCAGTTGTTATCTCACCCTCGTTATTTCTCTTTCTTATTCGTCGTTCAAGTGTTCTATAATATCCTTCCCTCCTAAAATGTTATTCAAACACACCCTAAATATGAAAAAAAAAGTGGATTTAACATATAGATAAATACTTGATAATTCTATAAAATGAGCATGCCTTATTTTCTTAGATAAACTACTCAAATCAGGTTAAAATTAGTTAAGTAAAAACTATAATATTTATCGATTTCAAATATTTAGATTTATGCGGATTATGGAGTAAAGTTTAAATGTTTGTATAAATGGAAATGTTATAAATTCTTACTAATTGATGGCTCTTTAAGCTAGAGTCTAAGCCATCTTATTAAATATTCTAAGAACAAAAGAAAATGAAATACAATGAAACAAACAAGTAATACTAAAGATATCATTTATGTTACTTTTGAGGTTTGCCTTGGAGGGTGATGTCAAAGATTTGGGATAATATTTGCAACAATAGGTCTCTTGAGAGACGATCTCTCAAAAAATTTATTGAAAGATCAATTACAAATTAATAGAATAATGGTACGAAAAGAAATAAAATGGGTACTTATAATATTTAAAAAAAAGGTATTAATAAAAATTAATTATTACAATATATAATCAAATATGTACGATTGTTTTGAAATCTTGTACCAAATGAAATAGACATTTTCATTCACAATCAATAAAAAAAGGGTATGAAACAATACATAAAGGCAATGTTGTCAGGATCGGGATTCTACTTTGGATCGATGGGGTAGGTAGGATCGAATCGATAGAATCGGATCGTAGGATCGTAAGATTCTACGAATTAACTACATATAGTTTTTTATTTAGTAAATACATAAAATTGAAGTTCAGAATACATATTTATTAGTATTTATCCATAAATTATTGATGATTAATAGTTTTAGTGTCATTTTATGAACATGTTTGTACAACTTACACAATATTCGGTTTGTACATCGTCATTATATAAAATATATATTTATTCTTTTTCCTATAAATTTCGGATCGTAGAATCGTAAAATTGTAGGATCGTATTATGATCCTACCTCTAAAAATTTAACAAAAATAGGATCGTAAGATTCTACAACCATAATAGAATCGTAAGATCTGGAATCGGTCAAGCGTTTTTGGATCGTAAAATCGTATAATCGTAGGATTGAATTGGGATTCTGACAACAATGCATAAAGGATACAACAAAGTGGTCTCTCAATATATAAGTTAGTGAGAGACTGTCTCTCCAATGTTTTTGTGTATTTGCAAACAGCCGAGAGTATACATAACATTTTTTTCTCTTGAAAGCCCATTTGAAAGCTTCTAAAATATCGAAAGTTTCGGAGAATACAGACCATCTTTTAAAAGAGAGACAAGCTCTCCCTTATTTCTTTTAGGACCCAACTAATCCTTTAGTACTATTCTGTCTCCACTCACCATCAAAAGAGATTAATTTGAGAATAATATATATTAAGTATTACCAATGAGGCTGCAATTACTTTTCTGATTGTAAATCATTAAGAGGTCGATTACTATAAGCCTCATAAACCTTACCTTTTTTCCCTTTCCAACCATCATTATTCTAGCTAAAGTTTTCTCGTAAACCAGGATCGAACCTCTTAGAGAAAAGAAATTTCTCGAAACATCATATTACTACGAGCACATCAGATAACCTAGATAATGCAAAGAAACGAGAGGAGATCGTTAGTAGGACTCTCAACCTTAAGAAGTAGTTAAAGTTTTTATCTTGATGTCATTACATTTCTTTGCTATATAATGGTGATGCTCATTCATTTTGCAGCCTTATGCCCTTTAACTCCGCATAGTTAACAAAGAGGAGGGGCCATAGAACTAGATGACCCTAACCCTCATTGGGCGAGGTTTGCGAGTTGGCAAAAAACTTGAGAAGAAATGCCTTAAAAAATTTGGTGCAAGTATCAAAAATAGTTGGTGGTTGGTTCTTATTCTTTATCTCTTACCTCTAAGAGTAAGGGAATAGTCGTAGCCGAATGGCCTCTTCGGTCACCCCGTTGATCCCGACTTTATCGCACCCTTCTAAGAAGAGATTGATGTGCACTTTTGAGTTGTCCAAAGAAAGATCCACAAATTGATCTCGTTGTACGGAATGGATTAATGAGGTTTTCAATTTGAACAATTAGGGCCTAGTGATACTAGAGTGTTGACTATCGTGTGTTGGGCGCTTTCTTCTCTTATAGTAGCCATCACCGTTTGTTAAAGAATCAGTAGTTCTTCTTGCCTTCTTTTGTCGATTATATATCTTATTGTCGTGGCCTTAATCTTGCGATCTAAATGGTGAATTGGCGATACCCCTAAAGTTCGCTACTCATGCAAGAGAACTAGAAAAAATATTAGTAACACAAATGAGCACACCAAATTGTGGATAGTAAAACCAGAATTGGTCTAAACAAGAAAGACATGACGAATAATATCGCTTATGCTCAACGACAACGGCACCCAAAACTTGCTACTTTTTAAATAACCTTGCACACGATGAGAATCTAGCAAAGAACGTACTTATCTATTTTAAGTTAGGATGTTGCTAAGTCAATCAATAAAGGCGAGTTTTTTAACTAACAAGCTAAACTAAGCAAATAAGGATGAAATAAATCAAACAATGGCAAGAAAATGAAATATATGATTAAATCAAATAACAAAAAAGCCTAGGGTATGATTTCTTCGTCGATACGCCTCTTCTACACTCATGAATTATGTCGACAAGTCACTGAGTAACAAGTTAGGGAGAAAACATCTATGTAGTTCCAAACAACTCCTTCACGTGTTTGTTAGTGGTGAATTAGTAATTTTTAAGTACCTCTCTCCCGAATTCGTAATCGGTATCCTTTGGCAACAACCGAATTCATTCCCATGGCATCCTATTGACGATTAAAGTCAATAAACTCACACTCGATTCTCAACCACCTCTCTTCCATTTCCGAGCCAAGAGTTTCGCTCAAAGGTTTATGTCATTCATTTTAGATTTCCACTCTTGTATTTAACCCAACACGGTTAGGCTAGTTGATGAGGGTGACACATTTCCTAAACCTAATCAATTATCATTGACGGTTAAAAGTCGAGCAGTCAGTCAAATCCACAAGAACATAAGCACGATAAACCCTTACTAGACATGTCGTGCCAATCTCGTTCAGCCTAGGCACAACTAGAATCGTATCATCCCATATCGTGCTAAAATAAACGATAACCAGACTAAAACGTGCTAGCCAACAGTCCGTGTACCCAGTTCCATCTCATTTAATCCCCAAGTCTCAACCCCGATCAAATTCCATAAAACCTTTCTAAGTAGAACGCTACTCAACAAACCACCTGAAAAAAATCGAAAGAAACACAAGAGAGAGAAGAAAGCGAAAATGGCGTGGAGTGCGACAATGGTCGGAGCTCTTCTAGGGTTAGGTACTCAGATGTACTCTAACGCTCTTCGTAAACTCCCTTACATGCGTCGTATGTTCTTTTTCTTCTCCATTTTCAGATTTATTCCTTTTCTAATTGAAATCGATTTGAATTTTGATTTGATTTGTTGTAGTAATTTTTGAATGTGAATGATGTATTATTAGATCCATGGGAGCATGTTATAGGGATGGGACTTGGGGCTGTATTTGTAAATCAATTGGTGAAATGGGATGTTAAACTTCAAGAAGACCTTGATAAGATGCTTGAGAAAGCTAAGGCTGCTAATGAACGCCGTTATATGGGTACGCCTTTCCGTTCATTTTCGTCGATTTTGGTACATTCTTTGTGATTTAATTCTGCCCAATTGTTAATAAGTATGGTAATAACAATATTACCTAATGCCTTGATGATTCCCGCAAATTAAATGGAAAGAAGCGTAGTCAGCTGATTAAAATCGAGTAGTTATCAACCATTTTTAATATAAGACTCGATCACCTAAAACCGCTTTTTTAGATTGTTGGTAAGGCTGGTAATGATCAGTGGTGTTTCTCTAGAAGTGGTAATTAAAAGGCTGACTGTATTAGTGGCATTTTGGTTTACGAGTGATACAAACGATAAACCTTTTGGATTAGTGCCGTTTTATGTACCTGTATTCTGTATACTAGGGATATACAAAGGTTTTCAGTCATGGATGTTAGAGTTTGTTTTCATGTTAAAGCTTGATTTTTTTTCCTTTTCTTTTCAAAAGCTTTGTGGATCATGGTAATATTCTAAGCTGCTAGGCCGCCGCGAGTTTCATGGTTTTGAAAGTTATTGTAACCATATTATAATACTCTGAAGTATGTATCATATGCACTTAATTGGGCACTTGGTGCTCACTTATGTGAAGCCATCTTTTCTGTTTTTTTCTTCTCTATAATTTTTCTTTTTTTTAGTGACTTATTGCCTATATAGGGAACTTTGAATAGTGTTGTAGTTTAGAGATGTAGGTATGCATACAACCTTGTTTTTGTGTTTTTAGAGATCTATAAGATTTGCAATACTCATCTTACAATTCTCTTCTTTTCATGAGTGGTAATTTTCCCTCACGTGGTATTAGAGCCACGGTTGGTGGCTTGTAAAGAGGGGCGCAAATAAAATGACAAGATATCAACATTTAGCTTAACATGTACTATTGCTAAATGCTAAAAATCTCATCGTAGCCCGATCTTATCCTGATTGATTATAATGTTTCTCCGTGCACGCTTGATATAAGATTAAAAACCCCATGTATACTACACGTTGTCCATGCTGGCCTCTTGGCATGTACTATTTTCTGATAATTCATGTTCCTGCTGTACATTCCTAATTACTAGAAAGTAACTCAAGAAAACATTCATGTATCAAATGAGGTGGGGCCTTTTTTTGTTTTGTTTTTGATGTTGTTAAAGCTGTCAATGAAACTCTTCAATTATTAAGGTTTGGATAAATTTACGCTGTTAGTGTAGTTCTTGCTGAAAGATAATGTGATTTTCTACATGCGGCTCTGACATAATCCCAAATAGAAAGGGTATATGCTGTAGATTTCTACATGCCTCAGCTCCTTGGGCTTATAGTGAATAAGAGAGGCGTTAACGATTATCTTAAGGTGATTTAGGTGCACTTTGGGCGCTTTCATCTGAGAACACCTATAAAAGTTGAAGTATTTTTCCTTTTGATTGTCAAGGATGAGGTGATAATCGCGAGTCTGCGACAATTCATTCGGGCACAACTTGCTGACTTACTTTTCATTATATAGTGATAGTTGGTTTACCTTATGTAAAGTGGAACTGTGGAAGCAAAACACGTAGTGGTTTGTTAATGCTTCTCAATATAATGAAGCTTCCACTTATTTGTTGGAATGATTTCTAGAAACAAAGATTTTGTTCTAATGGAGAGATATGTATGGAAAGGGTTTCGGTTACAATGCTAACGAAAATAGGAAAAAAAAAACAAAAAACAAAACAAAACAAGCCGCCCTTATCCGATACAAGAATGTTTTATTGAGTTATTTTCTAGGTTGGCAGCCCTCAAAGGTAAAGGAAAATATTTCAAGCATTGAAAGGATTTGGACGGAATGTGTTTGTATCTCTACTCATGCTCTATTTCCCATCCTCCTCTCAAACATCCTCGCCTCCCTTTCCCTCCTCAAAATTCTATTCAAATAAGCCGAAAGTCTTCCTAAAATGAAGGATGAAAAAAAAGGTTTAATTTTAGCATGCGATGCTACAATGTGTATGTTCTTCGTTATTGTGCTTTTGCTGTGTTGTGGGGTTTGGAAAGGAATTTAGATGGCAATAAGCAACAAATCAAAGGATCAAGAAGCATTTGACTTTTGTAACTTTTTTTTGTTGGGTAAGAAATCAAAATGGAGTTTTTTTTTTTTTTTTGCCTTATGTTGCGTTTCGTAGAGTGACCTCCTCTTAGACCACCCTCAATAGGGAAGATTGAGCATCCTTGAGCATCCACAATAGAGAGAATGTTTTCATCCTCTTATTTTCCTTCTATATATTTGACACCTCATTTTCTTTTTATCTATTTTATTTTCCACTATTTACATCCCCTTCCTCTATTTTTCTCCTATATTTGTCCACAATAGAGATGAAGCCTTTCTCTTCCTGTTAAATTAAACATTACACTATAACAATCAATATAAAGAAAAAATATAAGAAATTAGATATTATTGATTGGTTGAATGACACAAGGGCCTATGCACACCTTTCCTCTAAAAGTAGAGGAAGTACTCTTTGTCCTCCTTCTAAGAGGACACCCCATATTAGCTCCACAATAGAGAGTACTCTTTTTCCTCTAAAAAGACGTCCTCTATATTGTGGAACATATGTGGAGCATCCTTTTAGAAAGAGGATGAGCACCACTTCCTCTAATTTTAAAGGAAGGGAAACTTTGGCTCTTGTGCCAATTTATAGTAAAGGGGATAGGTAAGAGCCTAAGAGGATCCTCTCTATTGTGAGAAAATTTTTAAAAGGATTTTATGATAAAAAAAATGATGTGTCAGAAAAAGGAGGGAGAAAGAAAAAATAAGAGGATCATATATTCATATCATCCTCTCCTTTTCTTTCTCCTTGCTTGAAGAGGATGTCCTCTCCATTGTGGGTGCACTCTTTAAGAGCATGCAAAATAAAGAGGAGGATATCTTCCTCTTAATTTTTCTCTTTCCTCTTTTATCTCCCCCTATATATTCACTATCTCCATTCTCTTGCTTAACTCTTCGTATTTTTCTCACCACAATGGAGATGATCATGTTATCCCTCCTGTACCCCTTTAATTGCACACAAAAAGGAAAAAAAATCATGTACAAATACTCTACATGGATAGTCGGCACAAGGGCCAAGGAAGTGGGGCTCTTCCTTCTTCTAACTTCACGTATGTTTCACAATAGAGAGGATAGACCTTTAGAGGAGAGAGAGTGTTACAACATGAGCAATTGAGAGGATGATATGATCCTCTTATTTTTTTTCTCTCATTTTTTTTGACACATCACTTTGTCTATGTCTACCTTATTTTCCAACATTAAGATCATCGTCATAAAATCTTTTCTAAATTTTCTCACAAATAGAGATGGTCCTCTTTTCCATCCGTCCTTTACTATAAATTTGTGAATTTAAACTTTTATAAACACAAAAATAAATAATTACCAAACACTCCACCGATGGAAAAATTATGACCGGATAATTGTAATACTCCGTATTTTTAAGTCAAAGTCAAAGTCAACTTAGTCAACGCGTATTAGAAATGCGATTATGTAAATGGGTAATATAGTTATTTGTAGTGATTGTAGTCCTAAAAGGAAAAGGAATTATAGTCTAGTTTCCTAATAAGTATTATTATTATATTATATATAAGTTTCCTAATAACTATTATTATTATATTATTATTCTAGTTTCTTAATAATTTCCCTTGTTACTATATAAGCCTCTTTAAGTCTTTTAGCTTCTATTCTAACTTTTATAATTCTCATAATAAATAAATTTGGGATCTTGCGTCTACTTCTATTGGATTCAACCTTTTGTCTTGTGGCGGATTCATAGAAGATTAATTATAGTGTTTTATGGATGTGCTTGTGCTTGGAAGATTTGTGCAAAGGTAGGAAACTACTCAACTTGTTAGTTTGTCTTTATAACTCCGTTAATTATCTTGAGATGGAATTAATTGTTTCTTGTTGTGGATTTGATTGCCTTGAGTTGTCTTACCGTGATACATGTGGCCTTGTGATGTTAACTTACGTGTTGCCTTATGATGTGGGAAGCCATCTTATAAATGATAAAAGTTAACTTGAGAGGTTATGAAACTGTCTTGTGATGTTATAAATTTGTCCTGCGTTGTTGGCAATTGTGAATATTGTTATTGATACTGTTATTGTTGGAGATGGAGATGGAATTGCTATGAGGCAAATATTGGTAGGCCAGGCACAGCTGCGGTTGTGGTCCTGAGATTGGTCGGCCAGGCACGGGGTGTTGAAGGTCCGTGGTCCTGAGATATTTGAGTAGGCCAGGCACGGTGGTGTTCGGGTTGTTACCGTGGTCCTGCAGACCCGCGCCGTTGTGGGGCGTGTGGTATTTGTGATTGGGAGATTGTGATGCGGTGCAGGATTATGTATTATTGTATCATGATATTGTGATTGCAGGAATGGTTATAACAATATTATTTGTTACTGTTGTTTAGTTTGCTACTCAACCTTTGGTTGACTTGTTTATTTCTTTTGATCAAATAAATTTGGTGCCTGCTTTAATTGATGACATCCTGCTATTAACCATTTAATATTTCTGGTTAATTGGGGAGCAGATAATAAAGGCATGTAATTTTGTAGCATTCTTGGATGTTTGAAGGGATTGGCACGTGAGGGTGAAGCTTGGAGTCTAGATCACCAGTAGTTCAGATAGACATTATATTTATTTATTATTCTTCCGCTGTCATTGGTAATTTATTTAGTTATCAGTTATTCGAATAGTGTAGGAAAATCTTTAAGGCATTTAATTAAAATACTTTGGTTTGTTACTTTATATTCACTACCTCAGGCAACTGAGATGGTAACAGTCTTATTTAATCGGGAATGTCTTGCTAAAGGCTCTTGATTAAATGGGGGTGTTACAAAGTGGTATCAGAGCGACGATCCTAAGGCCTAAAACAAATGAACCAATGAACTTAGGATGTGTCTAATAAAATGAACCCCGGGGTAGAAACTGGTTAGGAGCCCTCTTATTAGGTTGGGGAGACGTCCTTAATCTGGCCCTTTTCAGTTTTGAGCCGGTCACTCCGGGAAAGGATAAAAGAGTGGGGTAGATAGCGTGGATGCATTAATTTAAGGGTCTTTTTATCTTGAATAATGCAAATAATAACTCAATTGCTGGAAGTGAAGGGAAAGGTAAGAAACATTGAAATAAATAAAGGAAGCAAGGGATTGTGACTTGTATTACGGAGGAGTAACGTGGAATGATTGATAAGAATGTGAACTTTGAATGTCATTAATTATGAGACTTCTAATCGTATAATGATTCTATAAAAAAATATATATAAATATATATTTATGGATGGATGCTTTGTGAAATTGATTGAAAATTTTGTGTGGACTATGTGAATTAGAATAACATGTCTAAAGATATGCAGAACGTGAACCCTTGAACCTATGCTTAATTGATTGATATTGAATGTTTAAATGTTTAAATTGCTTCAAAGGTGTTACCAAATTTATTGATTGTAGTTTATACGTTAAAAGTAGGATTGTGGATAACGAATCAAGTATGTCTGATTAAATGTAAGCTAATAATATTATTGACATGGTAATCTCAAGGAATTATATATGAATGTATATGATAGAAATAACACTTGTATTAAAAATAAATTGTTGAATGATGAGTTAAACCTGTATGATGAAACTGCGCTAGGAAAAGTACGTGTGTGGGAATATAAGGAATTGGATGAATGATGACTTGAAATAGCTAAGATAAATGAAATATGAAACTTGTGTGTATTTAGCATTGCATGTTAAGTGATATGAATGAATTGTAATAAATGATACAATTGGTGATCTAGGTAATAATATGGATGACTTAATGTACTATTTGAACAATATTTAGACCTTATGTGATGAATTATCACTTGTTAAATTATTAATATGTATTGGTGAAATGGAATGAAAATGGTTGGACTTGACATGTGAAAGGTACGACAAAGTAATGATGATTTGAACCGTTTTGTGAAACCATGAGATTCGATGGGTGAGGTTATAAAGTTAAGCAATTGAGACGAGCTTGTTTACTAAATGATTGAATTGGGTGAAGTTGAATATGATGATTAATCTTGATAGGGATTGACTTGGATTTTGTGTTTAGTTTTAATTGGGCATGATTAGAACTTATCTATGTGACTTGAGTATATTAGGGCTACAATTATTTGTCTTATGGTGTTTGGGTTAAAAAAAAAAAAAAAAATTTGTTAGGAACTACGTTTATAAAAGGGTATGTGGTCATATGTAATTTTGAGAGTAGGTGCGAATGGATCGTTAAACTGAAAAGTGGCATTGATAAGCATAGTGCGTTAAAGAGTAAGATACGTGATGTAAGGTGAAGGTGAGAATAAATTATTGAAAGGAAACAACGTATGTGCATAATTCAAAACCCATAGAAATTAAGGGGGTATGAATATATTTATGATGGCTAAAGGTATATATGATAGAAACCCGTTATATAAGAAAGGATGAAACTGGAGACTTGTGAGTTTAGTTTAATGTGTACCAAAATGTGAGCTTATGTATAGTCGATATGATTGGATGTTGACATAATAAGAGGTGAACCTAGTTTGTGTGATTCTTTAGGATGTTAACAGTATGAGATAAGTCTGGGTTTCGAGAAATGTTAATAAAAGGGTATAAATAGTTAAGTATGATTTATGTACTTGGGGATATTGAATGGGATTTGATTAGTGGTTAGGAAAGATTATTGTTAAGTATGATTTGAGAAGTTAACAGTATGTGACAAATAGTAGTTTTTGTGAGGTGTTAAGGAGGAGTGTGAATAATTGAGGATGGACACCATCGGTTCTTTGAAGTTATTAGTAGTAAATAAGATTGGGTAGAATATGAGTGAGATTATTAATAAAAGTGGTTTGGAGAGTTATTACTTGAATTATTGAGGTTGGCTTTTGGAATTGTGAAAACATGATCGAGAAAATTAAAGATTTCGTAGTTGAAGTACTAATTTGTGTGTAAGTTGGATATAAGAATTGCTTCAAATTGAATAAATGTCAATAAGACTTTTGTGGAGGTAAGAATATGAGAAATTACTAGACTAAGATGTGAGCTAAGGGGCTATATAAAATTTAGAGTAATGGTGTTGAAGAGACATTCTGGGGAAGGGAAAGACTAAGAATGAGATGATTAAATATATGGTTTTGGAATGATTCTAGTTAAAGGAGGTAGGTAGTGAACTGTCAACTAGATAACATGTTAAAAGAGTAGTTGTGTTTCATGGTAAATCTTCTTTTGTTGATTACATTCTGATTCTGAGGTTGTGTGGTGAGGTACTAGTTTCAAATATTTTTAAGATTTTAATTCTAACTGTATTGGGATATGTTTATATGTGGTTGTTAATTAATTGAGTTGTATGAACAATTTAATTAAGTGTATGTAAATGTTACTATTGTATTGGTATGAAGGGTGTTATGGTAATCATAGTATTGAGAAGAATGAGATGTGTGAAGAACTTGATCTTAAGTAAGTGGGATACTACTATAGCGAATTAACATTTTGAATAGGGATGGTCGATATAATTATCTATATGATGCGCAATTAAGATATTCTCGATGGTTAAAGTTATGTGGATTCTTTTAGTGTTAATAGGCGACCAGAGTGATAGGAGCTGGGTAAGTAACTGTGGTTGGTGGTTTGGATAATGGTTATGTTGGGGGTATTAAGTATAGTTATGGAGGTATCGCTTGTAAAATAGAGAATGAGTGTCTTAGAGAACTAGTTATGGTATTTAGAGGAAATGTGTTCTAGGGAGTTATGGTGGAGGTTGTGAGGTGCTATGAAAAGATTCAGAGTGGTTAATCGTTTTGTTGGGAGAGAGTTAGTTTTATAAAGGCGTAACCTTTTTTTCTAAGTGAGGAAGGATGTTATATCACGATGGTAGCCTGACAATATTATGGTGGTAGGCATTATGATTGGTTACTGAAACTGTGTAAAAAGGTGCTATTGAGCTAAAAGTATTGTGTGTTTTGAGATGGCATTAAAGATAGAGTGGGGGATTAAAGTTGATGTGAGTATTGGTGATGCGACGCATGTATACGCATGTTTGGAGTTTATGGTTTTATGAGGTAAAGTGCAATGTGAAATTGGAAGATATAATATTATTACTAATGTCTTAAAGAATTGTGGATTCGTGGTTGGGTTGGTGAAGTGAATGATAAATGGATATTATATTTGAGGGTGATTATAGTAAATGATGTATTATATATGATGTCTATGATATGGTATTAGCTTCAGTTAATTAAAGTATTATGTTGAAGGACAAATAAGGGAGGATATGCCATTTTTGTTAATTGTGAATATGGTGCATTATGTGTTGTAAGGAGATTAAACAATTGTTTTTAAGGTGTCATGGTTGAGCGATATTGATATAAAATAATGTATGATGAACTCGAGGTTTGGTACTTTATTAGGATTAGTATTCCAGGTTACGAGGACGTAGCCTTTGTTTTAAGGGTGGTAGGATGTCGTACCTATATTGATTAAGTTAATTTTGTTTGGTTAGAACTTATAAAATGTAATGTTGGCTGTATTACGGATATAGTTGTTAGGAGGAACATATATTTGATGTTTGGGTGTCCCGTGGGTTTTAGTACCAGTGGTTGTCGCTTAGTGGAACTTCGGGGACGAAGTTCGGTTTTAAGGGGGATGAGATGTAACATGCGGCTTTCTAGTACTTTGTTTAGCAAAGCCATGTAAGCATGTAGGTTTGTGAGAATCAAGTAACTGAGTAGAATTATATTTTGAGGTAGTCTCATTTTTGGAGTTTAAACTTCGAGGACGAAGTTTGTTTTAAGGAGGGTAGATTGTAATACTCCGTATTTTTAAGTCAAAGTCAAAGTCAACTTAGTCAACGCGTATTAGAAATGCGATTATGTAACTGGGTAATATAGTTATTTGTAGTGATTGTAGTCCTAAAAGGAAAAGGAATTATAGTCTAGTTTCCTAATAAGTATTATTATTATATTATATATAAGTTTCCTAATAACTATTATTATTATATTATTATTCGAGTTTCTTAATAATTTCCCTTGTTACTATATAAGCCTCTTTAAGTCTTTTAGCTTCTATTCTAACTTTTATAATTCTCATAATAAATAAATTTGGGATCTTGCGTCTACTTCTATTGGATTCAACCTTTTGTCTTGTGGCGGATTCATTGAAGATTAATTATAGTGTTTTATGGATGTGCTTGTGCTTGGAAGATTTGTGAAAAGGTAGGAAACTACTCAACTTGTTAGTTTGTCTTTATAACTCCGTTAATTATCTTGAGATGGAATTAATTGTTTCTTGTTGTGGATTTGATTGCCTTGAGTTGTCTTACCGTGATACATGTGGCCTTGTGATGTTAACTTACGTGTTGCCTTATGATGTGGGAAGCCATCTTATAAATGATAAAAGTTAACTTGAGAGGTTATGAAACTGTCTTGTGATGTTATAAATTTGTCCTGCGTTGTTGGCAATTGTGAATATTGTTATTGATACTGTTATTGTTGGAGATGGAGATGGAATTGCTATGAGGCAAATATTGGTAGGCCAGGCACAGCTGCGGTTGTGGTCCTGAGATTGGTCGGCCAGGCACGGGGTGTTGAAGGTCCGTGGTCCTGAGATATTTAAGTAGGCCAGGCACGGTGGTGTTCGGGTTGTTACCGTGGTCCTGCAGACCCGCGCCGTTGTGGGGCGTGTGGTATTTGTGATTGGGAGATTGTGATGCGGTGCAGGATTATGTATTATTGTATCATGATATTGTGATTGCAGGAATGGTTATAACAATATTATTTGTTACTGTTGTTTAGTTTGCTACTCAACCTTTGGTTGACTTGTTTATTTCTTTTGATCAAATAAATTTGGTGCCTGCTTTAATTGATGGCATCCTGCTAACGAACCATTTAATATTTCTGGTTAATTGGGGAGCAGATAATAAAGGCAGGTAATTTTGTAGCAGTCTTGGATGTTTGAAGGGATTGGCACGTGAGGGTGAAGCTTGGAGTCTAGATCACCAGTAGTTCAGATAGACATTATATTTATTTATTATTCTTCCGCTGTCATTGGTAATTTATTTAGTTATCAGTTATTCGAATAGTGTAGGAAAATCTTTAAGGCATTTAATTAAAATACTTTGGTTTGTTACTTTATATTCACTACCTCAGGCAACTGAGATGGTAACAGTCTTATTTAATCGGGAATGTCTTGCTAAAGGCTCTTGATTAAATGGGGGTGTTACAAATGAGATTAAGATATATATATCTAATCAATCTGTAATTTTGTAAACTGAAACTTTTGGGGAAAAATCTACTACCTCCATTCAAATAGGCTGTTTATACTTAATACTTCACAAATTCCGTACAGCCAATATAATAATAACAAAAAAGCCAAGTAATTGAGCAAAATCATAAACAAAGAGCAAGATGGCTAAAAAAGAGCTTTTAGTAATCACATCCACTGAAAAGATTGAAAGGAGAATGGTAGTTAACTAAGCAAGTATATGACCAAGTACAAATAAAGGGCAAGAGCAAATTGTTCTAAATGTTAAAACTGCTACATAGACATGACGACCAGGGAAAGTGAAAAAACTTGTTGAGTTAAACCGGTAAAATGGGCCTGAGACACACCCGTAAGGAGGAGAGGGAGAGAGAGAGAGAGAGCCAACACCATAAGCCCAGCCCAAGAAGGTTCCATCGTAAAACCAATTGGTAATGGAAAGAGTAGTAAATGGTAAACCACATTATAGGAGTTCTTGACAAGCTTGCACATGCCAATTATCCCGTTAAAGCAATAAACTGACATCTCAGGAACATATTACGATAATAGTTGAAGTGTCAGTCAACCCCTGAGTAGTACTACTGTAGTACCCAGCCAAATAAAGGAAGAAATCCCAAACAGTGGTAAGATTAGTTTCAAATTTTCAGATGCTATATGTTGACGTGTGTACCTTGAAACTGCGATAGAACTGTGGAAGGTAAGAAGCATATCTCTGCAAATGAGTCATAGCCAATAAATAGGCAAATCAAGTAAATGGTAGCACAAACAGCAACCACAGCAGATGTGACAAATGGAATGCCTTCCCACCATTGATTTAACCGAGTAGACACGCTAGCCTACCCATCACCAAACATAGAGCCGAAGTTAGAAAATTAAACAATAAAGAAGGATAAAAGTAGAAAGAATATGACCAGTAATTACATCAATCCATTTATTATTTTTATGTAAAAATCATAACTTAAATATCTATGAACATTAGTCCCATATTTTTGACCACATTACTCCAGTCTTTATACCAAGATTGTTAAGAGGAAAAATTATAGATAAAAGGAAAGGTAATTAAGATTGTCTGAAAGTATATAATAAAATGTCCCTCAACTTTACAACTTCAATCCTCCATTATCCATTAATTACTAAATATTGGTTATCTAGAACATCACAATCCAAATTTTATCGAATTCAATATTCTTCACCATGCTTCCCAATATGAAAAGTATTCCCATTACCATTTGCTACTCTAATAGCTCTATCTCTCTTCTAAAACCTTCATTTAAGTTTAGTGATCAACCTACGCCAACTTCGACAAATATTTTTATCCAAATAGATGCAAAGATAAATTATAAAAGAATGGGTATGTTTTAATCATCAACACAACTATAGAGTGATTTCATGTCATCATTTTTATTTAGTTATACTCAATAGTTGATAGTGTATCATTTAACTACAAATGAGGGACAATATAACTGAGATGGAACGAATACTTGATACCAAATAAACTACCAAAGCACAGACCATGTCCTATTTTCAAGTAATTTTTTTAAGCGAACAGCAAGAAGAGAAAGTAAGCCTCTTACTAAGAGCAAAACTGTAACAGGATACCAACTATGACAAGGATTGTTCAAGAAGGTTTGGGACTCAAAGCTATGGCTGAAACCCCGTGTAACATAATTTAATGCCACAAAAAAAAAAAATCATCAATCTCTGAATAATGGGCTTGGGATGGAATGGTGCATCTCGAAAAGGCAGTCTCGATTAGGGCAAAGCTAGCTAGTAGCAAGGGGTGGTACTCTGGCTACCCCAAAACCCCAAAAAAAATCGTGAATATGAGAGCTTAGCATAAATATTGGGAAAGGTTGGTATACAAGTCTGAGATCATCCAACCCAATCAGTAATGCATTGACCGTCAAAATCTAGTCTGATGCTAAATACAAGTGAAGGCCGAATTCTTATTACCATTATCTCTATTTACATGAATTCCAATTTCCACCCTACATTGTTCAGACCCATTTCATTTTATATTAGTACCATTAATATGTAGAGTAGTATTTCCGTCTCAGTTATTTGTTTACCTTTGAACGATTTACCCAAGAAGGTAGATTATGATTATTTGTTGATAAAAGAGTTGACAAAATGTATATAACCTCAAAAAAAGCGGGGTAGCCTAGATTGTTGTGAGTTACTTGTAATAGATAGAATGAGAAATAGTAGAATGTAAGAAAAGCAATTAAAAGGGAAAGAAGAGAAATGAAAGGGGGGAATTACCTCAGAAACAATGTTGGGCCTCATTTTTATTCGTGTGAGTGGAACTGTGGAACAAGAGTCAAGTTGAAGACAAAGTTTATGCGTTTTACTACTGAATCTACTCCAGAATTCTCAGATCGCCATATCAATTTCTTCTCGACTCATCGGATGATGGGACTACTCTACAACTTTCTATCAACACTAAATTAATTATAACTCTCGTATCTTTCACTTTTCTTAAATTAGTCTCTAAAAAAAATTTTTAAAATTATTTCCAAAACTTTTACTTGTCATATCTTGCTATCATTTTAATTCTCGGGTGAAAAATGAAAGAAAATGGACAAAATTGTCCTTCATTTAACTTATACTCACCTCCTTAACAATCAGAGGTGGCAATCAGGTCAGACGGGTCGGGTTTGGGTTGGGTCGGGTCATATTGGGTTCGGGCCGTGTCGGTTCAGACTGCCCTTTCGGGTCGAGCTGGGTTTGGGTCGGGTCGTTATTGGGCCGAGTCATTTTCGGGTCAAATGATACATCAGGTCGGGTTTGGGTCGGGTCGTAATCGGGTCCGGTTATTTCATGGCAATACTTCAATATTTTTCAATTAAATCTAGTCTTAAATTCTTATTTGGTTTAGTTACTTCATTATTAAGTCAAACATATTAATTTAAACAATAAATCACTTTCATTTTGATCATTATTAAGCTTAATAATTGTCAGGTCGAAAATTTAATCGGGTCGGATCTGGGTTGGGTTCGGGTCACTGATCTTCGAGTCGTTATCGGGTCGGGCCGGGTCGGTTTTGGCTTGCAATATTCTCGGGTCGAGTCGGGTCGGGTTTGCTTGGGTTTTGGGTCGGGTCAGACTTGCCAGCTCTACTTAACACACCCCCTTTTACTATTCTCTGATTTACTTTTACTCTAATCAAAACCTAATTCCCAAATCAAACCCCAAATCAAAACCTTATTTCACATTCATCTTTTTCACTTTAATCTCCCAATCTCCTATAAATTCAATAAGATTGTAAGGACAAGCTACAACAATGAAAACGCGGAGTAAGATTGTAAGTTCATTGTTAATCGTAATTGTTCTTCGATTTTTACTTTTTACTTTTTACTTTTTACTTGTTTATTGTTAATAATGTCAGTTCTTGTACTTGATTAATTATGTGATGTTATAGTATGTTCATTGTAAATCCTAAGAAGGTTTATTTTGCCCTAAATTAAACCATGTTAGTTTATTTAATTTAACCCTATTTGATTTAATTATGTCGTCTTTTCTTCCTAATTTTGTAGGATACTGGTTCAACTGTTGAACTAGTTAGTGTCAATTTAATGCTCTTCTATAAAGGGGAGTTTGAAACAATTGAAGGCCGGACTAGGTATAAGGGTGATTGTTACACTTTAGGAACGGGATAATGAGTGATCAATTGAGTGCTGAATTATTTAAGAAATATGGAAGCGGTTATGTGGGTCATTAGACTATGATTTGTGGTATAGAAAGTTTGGAATTGATCTTACTAGTGGTAGGACATTGTTGTTGACAGAGGATGATGTGGTCCAGTTGTTGAGGACTAAGTGTAAGATGAGAAATATTACTGTGTATTTCACTCAAGCAAAATGAGAGGTATCTTCCAGGCAAACCAGAAGTAGGAAAATCATAAGTGCCAATTAAGAGCCCACTCGATATGTCAGAACACATTGACACTGTAATAGTCACAAAGCCCAATTTAAGAGCCCACTCAGTATTAAATGCCCAATCCACGCCAAAAGGGAAAATCATAAGTGGTCCAAGCACATTCAAAGCCCCTAGGAAAAAGTAGGAAACCTCACTAAATGAGCCTCAATTACCCTTCACAAAAAAACTCAGAAAAGATACATCAATCCTCCTAAATGAACCCTCATTGCCTTTGAGAAGAAGTCATAGGCGTCCGAAAACAAAAATACCAGATTCAACTCCCTCACATCTTATCCCTTTAACTGGAAAATCTAATATTCCATGTAGGGCTAAGTTTCATGTAAAGAGACTGATACAATTTGAGGGCAAACTAGAAGCTGGTGTTGAAGTTCAGAACAATGTAGGTTTAGAACCTGGTGTTGAGTTTGAGAAGAGTCTAGGTTTTGGAGTTGAGGTTGATCTGTCTGATGGTAAGAAGGCACTACCAGAGAAGGTCAAAGGGAAAGGAAAAAGGTTAAAATCTTTGGCTAGCATAGGGAAAAAGTGTGTACTGAAGAGCTTAAAAGGGGTGTCGCTAATTCCGCTAATTAGCTACGATCAAATAACAATTTATAACTCCTAGACCAACACAAACTATCTTAAATACAGGTAGTAAAATGGTAAGAATAGGGTCGAACCCAAGAGAAGGCGGTATTGACTAAATTAATCTAATCTAGACTCTTGCAAAATGCCAATTAATAAAACTAATTACTCTAATCACAAATTAAGACACTAATTAAAACAAAAACTTAAATTAATTACAAACTATGATATTCACAATGAGAAAACATGTAGGATAACATATAGGGAGAAATTTGGTTAAAAAGACTACTCAAATTGAAACATGAAATTCTAGGCTAGAAAATAGAACAAACACCTTCTATGCAAGAAATCAAATATGAGAAAAGTACTTAGTACAATTATCCCAAGTAACACAACAATTAGCAAAGATGACCCCTTTTATACCTCTCTTCTTATTTATCTAATACTGCCTCCTAAGAAATAGTCAACATGGATTAAACCAACCAAGATTGACCCTTTACAACTTAACCAACACTTATTAAAACATAAGCACAATCAAAGGAGTAAGCTTTAAGTATTAAACCAAAGGATTAAGCTAGAATCATGCAACTCAACACTAAACCATGTTAAAATTACACAACATATAATTTATCACTCAAAAGACTCTACCTTTAAACCAAAGTTGAAGTATTTCAAGTTTACTTCACACATTCAAGTATAGGTTGACAAATCCTACCAAGAACAAGCATTCATTAAGCAAATAAGATGTCAAGCTAGTGAAACTAAACATTCATCTACTCAACATGAAAGATTAACACAAATAAATTATATTAAATAAGGAAGAAGAGGATTAGAGAGTCATACAATGCTAAAGGTGTGAACTTGTTCAAATTACACCAAGTAATGGAAGATTTAGCTACCCATAATCCAAATATTACAACCCATTATGAAGTTCAACCAAATTACAAAACCAAAATGAAGAACAAAAGTTGAGAGAATTCTAATGTAATGTGTTGTGGAATGTTGTATCCAATGTTGTGTGCTTCTCTCTCTAAAATCTGATTCTTATATACCCTTGGTCCGAAAACCTAGGGGCCTTGAGAAATGGGCCTCAAAATGACAAGACGGAGAATGAAGGAACGCATGCCTGAGACCAGGACGTTGGCAGCGCCCACGGACGCTGGCAGCGTTTCACGCTGCCAGTTTTTCCCTTAGTTGAGCGCCTTGACTTTCGTTGACCCTTTGGATTTTAGTCCCGCCTTGACTTCCATTGACCCTTTGGACTTGGTCTTCTTACATTGATGATTTTTTTGTAGCCCACTCCAATTGTCGGGTTTGGGTCTCGGGTCTCGGGTTTGACTTTGACTTTGACTTTTGTTGACTTCTGGGTTTGACTCTAAAAGTTGACTAAAAATACTAAACAACAACATAATTACAAAGACTAAGGTTAGCATAAAACGATGCTAACGACCCGTAAAAAGTGTAATAAACGAATCTAATAAATACTACTAGACACAACACATTTTGGTGTTGTCAAATACCCCCACACTTGGACTTTTACTCGTCCCGAGTAAAAACTCGAGATTAGCAAGACAAACACGAGTCCAATCATAGCATGTGAAGGTAATGACCTCTCTTCCCTCACCACTACCTTCTTATATCTCCCTCAAAACACAACCACCTATTAAAAGAAAAATGACTCAAAGTTGTTTTAACACACTCTTCCCTTACCACTTCCTACTTATACCTCCCTCAATACAAGACTCGACACACCACCAACTCCGACTCATCTCACCTCAACTCCTCCCTTCTTATAGCTCCCAAGAATGTAGTATGACCATCTTTGCCTTATCCCAAGGCATAGCGAGATGACCCTCATCACCAAACTCCATGCAACTCCACCTCTTATATCACCCCCTTATTACTCCACTAGTGTATAGCATGGTTACTTGGTTGGCCCCAAACTACACAATTCGCACAACCAAGCAACCACCAAGAGAAATCCACCGATTTGGAACCAAATTTGTGACTCAAAGAAAAATAAAAAGAAATCCTAAGCTAACCTCCTTCCAAATTCCTCCTTATTTCTCCCTTCTTTTCCCTCCATACATCCTCATCATCGGAAGTATTTTGCTCAAATTTTTTTCTTTTCTTTTTTTCAATTTTTTTTCTTGAAAATCCCTCATTTTGCCTAAGGTGCCCTTTCGGGTTTTCACCTTAACTTTTCCTTTCCTCTCATTGGTGGCTCGCAACTCGATTTTTCATTTTGCCCGGAATGCCCTTTCGGGTTTTCATTCCGTCCTCGACCACCTTCCCAATTTTTGCCTAGGTGCCCACCCTTGTGGGTTTTCACCTAGCCGGGATTTTCAATATTTTTTTCTTTTTTTTTTCTTTTTTTTCTTTCTTTTTTTTTTCTTCAAAACAAAAACAAAATGCATCAAATCAAAACAAATATTTACAATCCTCTCCCCCACACTTAGATCATACAATGTCCTCATTGTAGGGGAAAAGGCGGGGTGCTTCATCAATTGTTGAAATGAGAAGAACCCGAGGCACCTCCTCGGTTTCTCTTCCTCTCTCTTTCTTCTCTAACCCTTCTTCTTCTTTCTAGGCCTTCATCAAGGGCCTCTTGTGTGTAAGGAGTGGGGTAGCCCGGGTTT
>JAIUZE010004223.1:0-32393 GCA_022085475.1 Heliosperma pusillum
TAATTGCGAGGTGGTGTTATTTGCATGTAGCGTACTAGCTTGACTTTTGACTATAGATCTCTTTCCGCCTCTTTCGTGAATTGATCTACCGAATTTGGGGTACTCGGCATATATATTGTAAGTCCGTGTCTTGGATGTGGAACGTCGTACCACATGTCGAATCGGAACACGTCTTATTCCGAGAGTCTGGCCAGGTTTAGACTAGGACCGTATTATTATCGTCGTCCTACCGAGAGGAGTAGAGTCTTGTGTGTACGAAACGTCTTATCGTACATGATTCCAGGAAACGTCTTATCCTGTGAACTTGTTTTGTCTAGGTCATGAGTATACGAAACGTCTTATCGTATACGGTTCCGGAAAACGTCTTATTCCGTGAGCTTCCATTGGCTTGTCTTGCTATTGTACACGATGCTAGTGCATTTCATTTACCGTGAGAGATGTTGTCAATATATTGGTAAGATTACATGAATGATTATATGATTGATCATTGAATGACTTGGCATGGTTTGTTTGTCGAGTCTCAATCTTATCAAACTTATACCGCTAACGGTGAGATGTAAGCCCTAGTGAGCGTATTCGGTTGCCTAAGAGTGTCTTCCCCGAGTCTTTGAATAACATGTTGGATTCGGATTTGTACCTCTTATGCTCTTATCATTATATATCGAATTGCCTATTTATCCTTATCGTACCTCACATGTATATTCATATATGCATGATTCTACTTTTGTATTTCCTTCTATGTACGTTTAATGTGATATGGCTGGGAGAACCCGGAGTTACTCCCCACTGATTGTGGCGTTCATGTTTTTCATGAATGAACAGGTTGCTTGCATGGATGGCTTTTTGCTTGACTATTTTGGGTTCGGGTGTGAGCTAGCGGGCGTTGTCCTTGGATTAAAACACCTCTACACGATTTTAGCTAGGTTGCTAAACACTTGTTCTTTGTTAACATTTTGAGAGACTCCGTCTCTTTGTTGTATTCCGTACTTAGTTTGTAATATTTTGACAGTCCTCGTATTATATATCTTGCATGTATAAAAGTTTTTAAAACTTTATATTTCCGCTATATAATTCACATGCTTGTATGTTTTATATTTCCGCATTCGCGAGGGTTGTCACAGTTGGTATCAGAGCTTTATCGCTCCCGACGCACACACGTGAACCCTAAACTTAAATTACTTGACCTTGAAATAATAAATGAGAGATGGGTAGACTTAAGGACCTAAGGTGGTAGTCTGTGGTGTACTTGATGTTTGTTAGGTTCTAACTTGTTTGTTTGATTGTGTTGAGTGATGTTATGTTTGTTTGTATCTACCGTCTTAAGGTGGATCAATGTGTTACCTAGAAAAGTATCATTTACCGAAGGTTGAAGATTGACAAGCCTAATTAAAGTGTATTTCTTCCTCGTCTATGAATTCTCTCGTCCTTCTTGTATTATGCTCTCTTCCTTCTATCTTGGTGCTTCTTTCTCTTCCAACTTGTTTGCCTCTTGGAAATTACTCTTGATAGTTTCCTCCATTTTACCATTGGTATCCTTACCTTCCTCTTGTAACATTTTTGTGGATGCCATACCCAATTGTTTGTGGTATATTGTACTTGGTTGGAAGAATTTTAGACTTTGTGGACTATTAGTGTTTGTTAGAATGAATTTGTGATTTGAGGAAAATGGTATAGATCTAATTTCACCCTATGGTGGTGAGAGTTGGTATCCTTGAGGAAAGTATGGTAAAATATGTTTGATGATTTTAGTGTATAAATGCTTGTCATGACTTGTATGTAAATAGTTCATGATATTCGATGGTGTAAGTTGAATGAGTTGGCTAGGATTTCTTAACTCATTAATAATTTAATCTTTTGGACTTAAAAGTGTAGTATTGTTTTGAAGACCATACTTATGATATGTCTAAGTGGTGTAAATGAGAAGCTTTAAATGATATCTTGAGGTGCGAAATACTTTTGAGGTTAAGCGACTTCTTGTGCATGGCTTCCTATTGTGTGTTTGTGAGTATAGGCTTGGTGGAAAAGCATTTGGCTATAGTTCTTGGATTTAAAGATATGATCTTATCTTATGGTATCGGAGACTCGTTTGGAGTAGTAAGGTTTCGTTGTAAGTTGAACCATATTACTTGAGGATTATAGATATGAGAGAGATTCGATGTTGTGATCTAGGATGGAAATACCTTGGGATGTTAATGATGATGTTTGGCTTGATGTTGTACTTTGATAATAATGAACTCGTGGGCTATAGACTTGAAAATGGCCGAGTATAAGAGAGTATTTGTTAGTCTTTCAATTAAAGAAACCTTTGAGGTTGTGTTGAATATTTGAGCTAAAGGAATGTTATTATACTTGAGTTACAATTCCGCAATTGGGAATCCGTGTGATATGAAAGGATGGATGAATTGGGTTGTAGTCGATTTATCAAGTCTAGGTGTACCTTACTTTGATGATTGCTCGTGGTATGATGGTCCCTTGTAAGAGGCCTTTGTAAAGGAATAATTAAGTGGTTTTATTATCGCATTAAGTTTGAAAGGAGAAATTTTGTGGATTAAACCTTAAACCATTACCCGTGCCATTGTCCCTTTTCATTTCCATTCTTGAATGCTTTTGTAAAGATTGATCTTTAAGAAATCGCATACTCGTATCTTATTTCTTACGCGGATATCTTCATAACTCTACTATCTGCTTTGTCTCTTTCTTGCCCTCGTTATTTTCAGCGTTCCTCTCTTTTAATCTCGTGCCTGATTTTATTCTCGTGTTCTCCTTGAGATTTCTTATCGTTTCCTATCTCGTTGCCGCTTCATCTTTTCCTTAGTGGATTGGATATTCCGTTTGTAAGGCTCAGAGAGTAAGAGTAATGTATTTTGGAATTCTTTAGTTAGAAGATGTGTCTTTGGATTGAGCAAAGTTCAGGTTGTATTTGATCATGAGAAATAAGACTTAAGCTCTAGGATGAATCCTAATAGTGATAATGTATCCTCTCTTGGTGATGTTAGATTCGGAGTTTGTTATTGTAGTGTTGTTTTGAAAATTGAGTTGATCATGATAATAGTTTGTTGATGTTGGGTATTATAACGGTTGCTTGGGATATCATTTGGGAATTAGATGTCTCTAATTGGTGGATTCTAAAAGAGACTTTGCTTTAGGGTAATTGAGTTGGTACCCAAAGTTTGAGGAGTTTTGTCATCAATGAAAATCGATTCATTTTGAGTTTTAGATGAAATAGATGATTTGAATGGTTGTTTGATTTCCAAGTGATTGGTCATTTGCGGTTTGGGATTAGTAATTCTCTTTTATTCTTAAGGAATCATAGTTTGAAATTGAGAAATGTTCGTTGCAAGCTTTGGATAATGAATGCTCGGTTGTTATGGATTATAGAATTGGAATGGTGAGCCCATTCATCTTATGATTGGTGGTAATTATGCTTTTCTAGATATAATTATTTATGCTTGTGGATTCGAGTGTAATAATTGACTGGACTATGGATGTTCGAATACATTTAGGAATCTTTCATGTGGATTATTTAATTGTGGATTTTCCCTTGTCGATAGACCTTAGTTAATGCTAGTTGGATACTAGATATTCGGGTTCGTAGTTTGACCTGATGATTGTTAAGGATTTTGTAGAATCTAATGATTGAAAGCGGTTAAGGTATGACCGAGATGAGTTACATTCTTTTGAGGACTAGCTTATTAACGATGTTTGTGATGTTAATTGGATAAGCCCTTAGAATGATGTGGCTATAATTTGGGTTTGGCGAAAATGCCCGAGAAATTGACTATGATGACTTTTGTATTTGAGTGGAGTGTTTGGTTCTTAGGCTTTCTTCCCTTTTGAGCAATTGCTTTGTCGTTCATTTCTCCCTTTGCCTTTCAAATTGACGCTTATTCAATTTGTTATTCTTTGGACATTGTCCTTCTTTCCGCTATTAGTCGTTTCGATAAGCCTTCTTGTTTCTTTTTACTCGTTGTGTTTATCTTTTATTACCATGATTGTGAGTTTGATGTTCAAATTACTTTTATGTGTGTGCAATGTTTGGTTGTCTTGAGTGTACGAATTTAGAAAATTTTCAAATTTTCACGATGGATTTCACATTTATCCTTTTAAAAGAGTTTTAGAAATGAAATTTCTACTTTCATTTTTCGAAAATGGATTTAGGTTGCTCTTATACTGGATTTTGCGTTTGGTTGGATGCTAGAACTTGTTATTGGAGACGTCTAATGATTGGTTCTGCACTTATCAACGTATGATTTAATTTTAATCTTGTCTTTACTTTGGAATGCTGGTGTTCTTGTGTGCACGACAAGAACAATTTCGTTCCACAGAAAAAGAGAGTTACTTTCGAAAACTTTTCCTATACCTTTTTGGAAAATGTCATGCTTTTGAAATACATTTCCTTGAAAATGTTTTGAATACCAATTTGGAGAAAACGAATTGGTCCTTATAACTTTTCTTTTCTACTCTCAAGTTTCGAGGACGAAACTTTTTAAAAGGTGGGGTGATTGTAACACCCGGAAATGTACCCTATTTTTCTAGTAGAAATATTTTACGAAATCTTTTCAGCGAATTTAAGTTTTAATTTAGCTTTTTATGTTTCGAGTCGAATTTAGAATTTCCGAGTTCGTATTTTGAATTTCTGTGAGATTCCATGAAAATCCCGTTTTAAGGCGAGTTTGACTTTTCTTGACTTTTGAGTCGAGTTTGACTTTTCTTGACTTTTGAGTCGAGTTTGACTTTTCTTGACTTTTGAGTCGAGTTTGACTTTTCTTGAATTTTTAAGTCGTCTTTGACTTTTCTTGAATTTTTAAGTCGTCTTTGACTTTTCTTGAATTTTAAGTCGTCTTTGACTTTTCTTGACTTTTGAGCCGCCTTTGACTTTCGTTGACTTTTCCGACTCACCCTCTACTTATACTCTCACATTACTCCCTTAACCTAATATTCATTCACACAAACACAAAATCCTTTCTTCCTCCTTAAGAAATCCCCAAAACTTTCCCTCTTTGATTTCGATCTTAGATTTCGCCTAGCTCATTCGTTTCTTGTTGGAATTTACGTAAGTTCGTCTCATTCTTCTCCTCTTACCTTCCTCTATCCGTATTCATATTAAAATTACCGTCTTTCTCGCTTTTTAAATTATCCGTCTTTCTCAAGGTGAAATATATTCATCTTTTATTACCTAATTGTAGGTGGAGACTACTAGGAAGGCTTAGTAATCGATTAAAGACGCGTAAATGTAACGGTGAAGGGTTACTCGGTATCATTTACGTGTTTTACATGCTTTATATGCTAGGAATCGTATTTAGAATACGATTAGAAGCTTAGAAATCATGCTATGATTAATAATGAATGTTGTTATATGATGATTGTTAATGATGTATATTGATTGTTGATGATTATTGGAATTGATTTTTGAGAATTGAAATGGATTGAATATGCAAAGGAAGCTCACGGATGAACTGGGGTTCCTGGCCGGTCGACCGGCCGCCGGTCTGCAACCCGGCTGGGAACACATCAGTAACATCATTGAAATTTTGGGAATTTTTGTATAGGGTGCTCTGTGCCGGTCGACCGGCCGCCGGTCCACTGACCGGCCAGACCTCTTTTCTCTGTTTTTTGTGATTTTTGGTTTTTGCCCTGTGTTCTGAGCCGGTCCACCGGCCGCCTCCCTCCTGACCGGCCTGGAACACGGCTGTGTTCTTTTCATATAATTTCTAAAACTCGTAATTTATAATAGTTCGCATGATCCGTTTATCGTATAATTTTACGTAATGACTTGTAATATTCATGTTTTGGATATATGATATTCTATTCGCTTGTATCACATGTTTCGTGACGGTTTTCGATATATCCCTCTTTCGAGTCGGTTTTACATATGTTCTGAATTGAGCACTAATGATCATGTGCTTTGAACTCTCATTTCCCGGCTACACCTTATACTCGTTAGACTGGAATGTCGGAGCGATGGGGTGTATCCTTGATGCTTGTATTCATGTTTAGTGGGGATATGACGACGTTGTTAGGAGGTGAACGCAATGCGTTGATCGACCCGGCCGTCAAATGTTGTATACTTGCGAGGTGGTGTTATTGCATGTAGCGTACTAGCTTGACTTTACTATAGATCTCTCTCCGCCTCTTTCGTGAAGGTTGACCGAATTTGGGGTACTCGGCGTCTATGATTGACCGAGTCTTGGATGTGGAACGTCTTACCACATGTCAAATCGGAACATGTCTTATTCCGAGAGTCTGGCCAGGTTTAGACTAGGACCGTATTATTATCGTCGTCCTACCGAGAGGATTAGAGTCTGTGTGTACGAAACGTCTTATCGTACATGATTCCAGGAAACGTCTTATCCTGTGAACTTGTTTTGTCTAGGTCATGAGTATACGAAACGTCTTATCGTATACGGTTCCGGAAAACGTCTTATTCCGTGAGCTTCCATTGGCTTGTCTTGCTATTGTAAACGATGCTAGTGCGTTTCATTTACCGTGAGAGATGTTGTCAATATATTGGTATGATTACATGAATGATTATATGATTGATCATTGAATGACTTGGCTTGGTTTGTTTGTCGAGTCTCAATCTTATCAAACTTATACCGCTAACGGTGAGATGTAAGCCCTAGTGAGCGTATTCGGTTGCCTAAGAGTGTCTTCCCCGAGTCTTTGAATAACATGTTGGATTCGGATTTGTACCTCTTATGCTCTTATCATTATATATCGAATTGCCTATTTATCCTTATCCTACCTCACATGTATATTCATATATGCATGATTCTACTTTTGTATTTCCTTCTATGTACGTTTAATGTGATATGGCTGGGAGAACCCGGAGTTACTCCCCACTGATTGTGGCGTTCATGTTTTTCATGAATGAACAGGTTGCTTGCATGGATGGCTTTTTGCTTGACTATTTTGGGTTCGGGTGTGAGCTAGCGGGCGTTGTCCTTGGATTAAAACACCTCTACACGATTTTAGCTAGGTTGCTAAACACTTGTTCTTTGTTAACATTTTGAGAGACTCCGTCTCTTTGTTGTATTCCGTACTTAGTTTGTAATATTTTGACAGTCCTCGTATTATATATCTTGCATGTATAAAATTTTTTAAAACTTAATATTTCCGCTATATAATTCACATGCTTGTATGTTTTATATTTCCGCATTCGCGAGGGTATTTGTTCACAATATTAATCATATGAATTAAAGTATAGAACCGCTTGTGTATGAATTTGTTCGTGTTTGGTTACTTCTCTAGTCATAACATATGGTATGATTGAATTTAGATACGCTTAGACTAGATTGTCATCACCATAAGGGTTGTTTATGTGCGATTTTCGCAGTGAATAACTAAAAGTAAGAAGAAGTAGAAATATATATTTTCACAACAAAGTATTTAAGAGTGATTAGAATCTAAAAGAGTCAATGATAAAAAATAACTCATTTGTAAAGATTGTAAGACCCAAGATTTTTTTATAATTAGATTTTCTCCAATCTTTTAATATTTTACTTTGCTAGATTAGACTCAATCCACAAATACCCCCCAATTTGGTTACCTTAGAACTATTTACATAACACACGTTAAACATAGACCTTCCTTGTGGGATCGACCCCTACTTACCCTTGCTATTGTTAGAGTTAGTAGTGGATAAAAATACTAATTTGGAGACTCACGACAAGTCTAGCCAAATTTTGGCGCCGTTGCCGGGGAAGGCATTGTTTCTTGTGTGTTTGTGTAATATTTCTTGTAAATATTGTATTATTTAAGGGTCTTTTGTCTTTTAGTTTAGAAAATGTTTTTCCATTTCCCCCAACAAGAGCATGAATTACTTCATTACTACTTTGAAAGGCTCGAAAAGTATTTGTTATAACACCCGTATCTAGCCAAGAGTTAAGGATTTTGGGTTAGGGGTTACTATAATTTTAACCTAGAGACTCAAATAGATGTTCAACTACAATGTGAGGGTGGGTTCTTTTATTTAAGGCACGAAGAAAAATGGGACGTTCTTGATCTTTTAATGGAGAATTCTCGACAATTAGAAATAATCACCTCTACTCTTAATCTTGATCCTTGCCTTGACACCTCATCGAGCCTTGAATCGAGTCCAAGTGATGTTGTGAAAAATAATGATTACCCTATGTCTCTTATTCTTGATGCGAGTACTCAAATTGATAATGCAGGAGAGAGTAATGACATTGATTTGTTCACTTTGTCTTATAGTGAACCCAAAGTAGATTTTAACTTACCCCCCAATTTGATGACGAAGCCTTGGATGATGAGTTGGGTGATATCTTATGGGATTTGGATGACACTTTTTATTGGAGTGGGGAAAAGAGCAACTTGGCTAAAATGACCCAGTTCTATAAAGAAACATACCATGACTTTTTGTTTGTTTTCAAAATATCTAAAGGACATGATGAGTATGTTGTACTTGCTTATGTAATTATGAGTCGTGTATGGTTTTTTTTATTATAATTTTTTATAATGTCTTAACCACCTCTTTTTCTATCTTGTATGATCTTCTGCAAAGGGCATTGACATGTTCCGCTCTTAATTGAATGATATTTTCCTTATTGAAGGGGTAGTGTTGTGTGACCCCATACTTAGTTCTTAATTTTGAATATGCGTCGTGCGGGACGTTAAACCAGCGTTTACGGGAGGCAACCCGGTTTTAATGTTTTAATGTGTGCATTTGATTTTGAATAAAGTAGTTTGAGTCCCCCAATTGATGCTAAATGGATGATGATGAGAGCACATTTGCAAGCTAAGTTTGGATGCTCTCTTTTGCTTGGTAATTTCTATACCCTCCATTTTCTTTTTCTCCCATCCCTTATTTTGTCATTGAGGACAATGTCATGTTCAAGTGTGGGGGAAGGTTTTAGCTCATTGTGGTGGTCTATAGTTGCATTTTAGTTACATTTTGTCATGTAGTTGCATTTTAGTAATAAACATGGTAGAATTACCTTACTTTTTCAAGAATTTAGTTGATATTTTCTAGTTTAGAAATGTAGTTCACATATTTGAATTATGAGTTTTAACACTTGCATGGTCGATACTTGTGGCCATTTTGATGAGTTGAGTTCAACTTTCAGCTCACCTTGGACACCTAGTGGTGTGAACATGCCTTTGATGGTCATGATTGTCACAAAAATGTAGTTTGATCAACATATCCTCCATTATTCCCAAAAACAAAACAAAAAACAAAATCAAACAAAATCAATCTCAAACAAAAAAAAAATCAAAAAAAAAATCACAAATAAAGTGGATTGTTCTCATGTTGCGAAGCGGGTATGAGAAGCTATGTTTCCAAAAACCATGTTATTTTTGCTCTATGGTTAAAAAAGTTCTGTTCAAGTACAAAAGAAAAATGTCTATCATGTTGAAATTCATATCTTTATATGTTGGCAACCCATGCTTGTTTTCACGTTTGCTAAGGACCGAGTACCGTGGTGAGCTAAAGGATGATGAGTATGGAGCTCAATTCGTTGATTTCACCAAGAGTTTGGATCCAAAGGACCGAGTCCGGAGGTGGAACAAAGGGTGATTTTAATGGATTGAGATTGCATTGACACAACTACAAAATCAATGGAGTTCTAACGTTGTCAAGTGAAATCAAATGTTTCAAATACTTAAAGTGAAGTATATTGTGCTCAAAAGAACAAATCTACCCAAATAAATTTCTCCATGTTGATTGATCGAACTTTGAGTGATGGTTGTGGCGGGTCATAATGTTCACTAACCCATTAGGCTTGACAAGGCACTCTTTCTTGAAATTGATTCTTTGTAGAGTCGGCTTGACTGTCCCATGCATTTGTTACAGTTTCCTAAATCTTTAATTTGAACTTGCATTTCTCTATTAGAATTTGTTAGCTTGTAATTGAAAGTGTTGGAGTGTTCTTAGTCTAGTTGAGCTTACTCGAGGGCGAGTAAGATCTAAGTGTGGGGGATTTGATGTGATGGTTATAAACCGTCTTTTCTAACCCAATTCTTAGCTACTTTAGCCTTGATATATGTTATTTATAATTATTTTATCTCATTAATTCATTTTGTTAGTAGTTGCATTGTTTTGATGTGTTTCTACGCAATTTCGGTTTAATGTGTAGGTGTCATGTTCGAGAATCGCAATTCAAGTTTGGGAAGTGACTTGGACACTTTTACACTTATGTGTTGGACCAAACTCATGCCAAATAATGGGTTAATAAGAGTTAAAAGTTTGTGGATTAAAGACAAGTCAAGGTCCAAAGATCAAGGTCAAAGCGCGGAAGTAAGTGAAGAAAAGGAAGCGTCGAATTAGCAAGCCGCGGGGCGCGGCAAAGAGCTGCGTGGCGCGACAAAGTTGGCTGTTTCACTAGCCGCGTGGCGCAGCAAAAAGCCGCGGGGCGCGGCTCAGCATTGGATTCCTACGACTTTTCTAATTCTTCTTTAATTCGGCAATTATGCTCACATTTTATGAGGCTTTAAGAGGCTTTATGAAGATACTCTTTGAAGACCTATATAAGAACATTGTATTGATCAAATTACCCACACTTCATCCACCTTTAAATCAATAGAAACATAAAAACCACTTCTAGTTTATAGTTTGTTTACTTTTTGTATGGAAGGCTAACTTCCTCATCTTGGGTCAAACAATTGAAGCAAATGAACTAGTGTTTTATAGGACTCTTTTATCCTTTATTATTATATCTTGAATATTGATTTATATTCTCAACTCATTCTTAAGATTATTGATAGTTCTTACTAGTTTGATTACCTAGTTTGCCTTATCTCTAATCTATTGCTAGTTTAGGAATTTTGTTCACTTGCCTAGACATTGGTAGCAACTATAGCTCATCAATTTGTATGCTTTTCATCGTTTTTGGATTGTAGCAATAAAAATAACAAAATTTAGATTAAGAAAAGGCTACAAAATTACTTTGATTTATATTACTAATATTATTTTTCTTAATGTAATGACGTCATAAAAAAGCATCAAAAGAAGAAGTAATAATAGTAGAAGGGTTGGTAGTATGAGTGGAACAAGCAAACTCCCCAAAATACCCTTCGAAAACACTACTATTACCATTATTCACCCACAACGACAACAAGGGATCCGGGTCATACCCATACCCATACCCATACATTAACGAGGGGCATGGCCCTTCCACGAACTCGCCTGAGTTTAATCCGTTCGAGTCGTCCTCTAAAGTAGGCAACTCCACTATCTGCCCAAGCAACGACGGATCCTCCTCTGCCGTTGATTCTGCCAATGCTGATAGAACGGATGGTGAAGATGGACTCTCGCCATTGGTCGTAGTAGTAGTACTAGTAGTAGTAGTAGTTGTTGTTGTTAGCGGAATGTCCATTGCTGCGGCTTTTGCTGCAGCGAGTTGGACATCCCGCGGAGAGTTGGTGAGCGGGCGGGGGAGAGCGTGAGCAAGATCTGGGAAGTTGAGGACCGCGGTGGTGACACCTTTTATACTTAAGGCGGCCACGTCGTGAGCACGGGCCGCCATTTCGGGCGTGGAGAAAGTGCCGAGCCAGATCCTTGATTTTTTCCTAGGTTCTCGGATCTCGGACACCCACTTTCCCCATGCCCGTCTTCGCACCCCGCGGTATACCGGGTGTTTTGTGTCTCTTTGCCGTTTATTACTTTCTTTGAGTTTAGGTGTTATTGTTATATTTAGATCGGTTTCGGAGGAACCCGAAATTGAAGGCGAGTCTGAGTAACATGGGTTTATGGTGTGATGATCGTAAGGAGTCATTGAGTTAATGAGAACGTCAGAAATGGGAGCCGGGAGGGAGTAACTAGAAATCTAGAATAATGGAGGGATAATCTTAGGAGAAAAAGGAAAGAAAGGGAAGGGTTTTTATAGAGGGTAGAGGGTATAGAGTAGAGCCCGTAGTCCGTACAGCGGGTAGAGAGTGGTGACTGCCTGACTGGTGAGTGGTGAATTGAGACTTTTAGAGTATGGACAAACACACGAGAGCTGAGTTAATTCATTGTTTTTTTCTTCTTCCTTTTTTTTTTTAAGTTACAAATATATTGGTTTTGGATCGTCTCTAATTTCTTTTAAAAAAATGAAATTCTTTATTATTTCAAGGGAAGTGCTAGGGCGACACCGGGTGTTACCGAATTTCGGTAACACCCTAATAAAAAAATTAAAAATGAAAAAGGAGTTTTCGATTTTGCGCCAAGATCGTAGGGATAAAACCGTAATCATAATATATTATATTAATAAAATAAAATAGGGTTTTTCTTTTATGTACCCTTGTATTTTTTTTGTTTTCACACTTTTACCTATCCCGTGTCCTTAAAAATAATTCCGTCACCTAAGTCCGCTAATTGTTTACCATTCTTATTCTTATCGAAGCTTACCAGTTACCACCATCCTCACCATTCTAATTCATCTCCCTAATTGTATCTCCATTTCTAAAACAACTATCTTTATAAAAACTAAATCTTATCGACGCTTACCGATCCTCTAATCAAACCACTATCTATATTCCAATATGTCTAACTACAATCAATTTGTTATGTTGGTAATGTATGACTGCCATTAAACCATAATCTTTGGTTTTTGATTTTCTATATTTCCAACGCCTATATTGCAGGGAAGTTTTTAGCAAATTTGTTACAATTTACTATAATTATTATTATTAAAAAATTTAATTAATGTTAATTTCCTAAGTTACCCTTTAACACTAACTAGTTTGAAATTCGAATTGTGATGGAGGGAAAGCAAAATACTTATAAAAATTACAATAATATCCCGGGTGTCGCTCAGTTTGAGTAACATCCGGTGTCGCCATCTCATTTTCCTTATTTCAATAGTTTCATTCTAAATAATATTTTTCCTACATATCAGGCACCATCAATTATTTAAAAGTTGTTATTGTTAGATCGTTTCAAAATTATATCTAATTTATTGACTGGAAATGGAGATTACCATTTTATGAAATTATAGTCATGAGTTATTGGCGGTCAAAGTTTTTTCATGGAAAAAGAGGGTAGGAGTGGTAAAATGAAAAAGTTGAGGGTTACAAGTAAAAAAATGACTAAACTAAAATATATACACCTATTATTATTAACATGAAATTATAGACACAAAATTAAATATATAAGATAAAATATATGCTGATAAGTTGCTTTGATACGGATCAAATCCAATCTAACTTGACTTGTTATCAGATAATGACCTTTAAAGACTTAACATAAACTATAACCGACCCGAAATATTGGTAGTTTGACGCAACTCAATCCCAATATAATCTAACCCACTTTGAGCCTAAACATAATATCTAAAAGACCCGATTGCCAACTCTACATACATTATGGGAGTAATAAGTTGTATCTATGGTTTTATTTGGTACGTAACTGCACCATTGCTTGAACCACCCTTCCTTGAAAATGGACCCTAGTTGTTTGCAGATTCAAATCCTTAGATTTTACGTATTCTAATTAGAGCACCGATTTTGCAACAAAAAAAACCTACGTGTATTGTATTTCCTTCGTTCCAAACAGGGACGAAGCTAGGACAAAATAAGGACCAGGGCCGAATTCAATTTCATCGATAATACTCATTCATCAAAATAAAAACAAATTATACTCCCAGGAGTCGAACACATGACCTCTCCTTCAAGAGATGGTTATCTCAACCACTATGCCACAGTGATTTCTATGAATATATGCCTACTTGTTCAGTATTTATTCTTCAAAAGCTAGCCCGGACCGAGGCCCCTACGGCCCAGGCATAGCTTCGTCCATGGTTCCAAATTATTTGCGTATAATTAAAATATTTTTCAGAATGAAGAAAGGCAAATAAATGTATATGAAAGAGGAAGTATCATATACTCCTTCCGTCCCGGTCATGTGTTAAAATCTCCATTCTAGAACGTCTATTTAATTCATTTGTTTACATTTCAATATTATGAAGACTTTCTATGAGGTATTTGATCTAGATAAAACCTTCAATGCTCTAATACTCCATTAATGGAGAAACAAAGCTTATAGAAGGAAGAAGAATTATGTATGAAAAGTTTACAAACAAAGGTAAATAAAGTTTGATTTTTATTGATTATGAAAACTTAAGTTACAATTCTCTTCAATCTTCTTTATATACAAGTAGCTATCTTGCTTGGTAAGAAATCTAGCACTAACAAACTTCTAATTCTGTTACAAAGTTTGTTACAGATATTTCTGACTTAGTTGTGCTGATGTGTCCTTGAGTCAGCAGCAATGACGTGGAATTGAGTCATCATCAGCTACAATGGAGCAGTCATTGGAGCAGTTGTACCAGAAGCAGCAGTAGGAGCATCAGTATCTTAACACTCCCCCCTCAAGGAGGACTTGGGGAGAAAGCCACAAGGCCTAGCTTGAAGACAAACTGAGAATGGAGATGCCGGTTGACGGCCTTTGTAAAGACATCTGCTAATTGATTAGCACTAGCAACATGGGCAGTTTGTATGAGGCCTTCTGCAATCCTCTCTCGAATGTAATGACAATCTAGCTTCAAGTGCTTAGTCCTTTCGTGGAACACTGGATTAGCAGATATATGTTGTGCAACTTTATTGTCACAAAACAATGTAATAGGAGTAGGAACTAGAACTTGTAGATCCTTTAACAACTCATTAATCCAAGTAATTTCACTGCAAGTTTGGCTCATACTCCTATACTCGGATTCTGCTGATGATTTACTCACTGTATTCAGCTTTTTTGTTTTCCATGAAACTAAAGCATTCCTCAAATAAACACAGTATCCTGTAATTGATCTGCTTGAGTATTATGCACAAGTTCCCCAATCAGCATCAGAGTAACTCTGTAAAACGAACTCATTATCTGCAGGATAAAAGAGTCCCAAGTCGAGGCTACCTTTAAGATATCTAATAAGATGCAAGGCGTCTTGGTAGTGAGGTACCCTAGGCTGACTTAGAAACTGACGGAGTTGTTGGACCCCATATGAGATGTCAAGTCTGGTGAGATTAAGATAAAGCAATCTGCCCACCAATCTTTTGTGAACCTCTGGATTGCTTAACTCATCCCATGTGTCAGTGGATAATTGCAGACCTGTAGGTAAAGGAGAATGTGCAGGCTTGCAGTGCTCCATGTTTGCATCTTTGAGAATATCAGTAATGTATTTTCTTTGATTTAAAAGAATGCCTGAATGTGACCTGGCTACCTCAATGCCTAGGAAGTATCTAAGGGGACCAAGGTCCTTATTGATGAAAGCTTTATCAAGAGCATTCTAAATGTCACTGATAGAAGCCTCACAATTCCCTTTGATTAGCAGGTCATCAACATAGACCATAATGGCAGTGAATTGGTCAGTTGAACTAGCTTTTATGAACAAGGAATAGTCAGATTTAGACTTAACAAATCCATGCTTGAGAAGAAACTTGGACAATTCCAAGTTCCATTGCCTAGAAGCCTGCTTGAGCCCATATATAGATCTTTTTAATAGGCAAACATCAGTGGGATTACCCTTAGTTTATCCCTCTGTCTTCTTCATGTATACCTCTTCATCAAGGAATCCATGAAGAAAAGCATTATTAATGTCTAGTTGATGCAATACCCAATGCTTAGCAGCAGCCATGGCTATGAGGACTCTAACTGTGGTGAATTTGGCTACAGGACTGGAAGTATGTTTATAGTCCTTGCCTTCTACATGACTGTAACCCTTTGCCATAAGTCTGGCCTTGTACCTCTCAACACTTCCATTATGATTAAACTTGATCTTGTATACCCATTTAGCACCAATAGCCTTTTTGCCTTTAGGTAATGGTGTCAAGACCCAAGTTTGATTGGCCTCTAGAGATGTGATATCTGCATCCATAGCAGCAGTCCACTGAGTATCAGTTTTAGCCTGACCATAACAAGCAGGCTCAAAAACTTGTAGCACATTGTTACAAGAGTGCTCATAATCAGATGAATAACCATGTAAATGAGGCACTGCTGCAGCATAGCTAACTGCAGGGGGCTGCAAAGACTGGGGCAATCCCTGACAAACAAAACCATGAAGTTTTGTAGATAACTGTCTGACTCTGCTGGATTGTCTAGATAAGACATTAGCATCAACATGATCTGCAGTAGCATCAACATGAGCTGCAGCAGGAGGAGTCTGAATGTGGGAATCAGTATGACGTGGTTCATTGGAGAGGTGCTGGAAGTCAATTTGTACTGCCTGAATAGGAAGATCAGGTGTGGGAAACATAGCCTCAGAAATGGCAGTAATATTATTATTGTGATATTGTGGAAAGTGGAGGCTAGTAACATATGTTATACCAGTCTCTAATTTGAATTGTGGATCAAATGGGAATATTTTCTCTTGAAACACCACATCTCTACTTAAGATGACCTTTTTATTCTCCAAATCATATAGCTTGTATCCTTTCTGAGCCAAAGGATATCCCAGGAATGCACATCTAACAGATCTTGGCTCAAACTTATCCCCAACCTTGTGAGCAGCATAACATAGACAACCAATGACCTTAAGATGTTTATAAGTAGGAGCCTTCTTGAACAAAACCTCAAAGGGAGAAGACCATTTGAGCACAGAGGTAGGAAGAAGGTTTATAATATGAGTGGCAGCCAGCACCATATCTCCCCATAACTGCTTAGAGAGGTGAGCCTGAAACCTCAATGCCCTGTCAGTTTCCAACAAATGCATGTGCTTTCTTTCAACAGTTCCATTCTGTTGAGGATTCCCTGGGATTGTTTTTTTGATGAATGATCCCTTTTTCCAGTAATAACTTTCCACACTCCTCTTGAACAATCTCAGTACCATTATCACTCCTTAAAGTAAGGATTTTCAAATGAAACTGTGTGAAAACATATGCCAAGAACTTCTGTAGAGTTTGTCTGACACTATCTTTTGTTTTCAAAAGAGTAGTCCATTTGACTCTACTAAAATCATCCACAATAGTCAAGAAATAAGAAGAACCTGTAAGGGATTTGACTCTATATGGTCTCCATAGGTCCACATGTATTAATTCAAAGATTCTAGTGGAAACTGTATTGCTAACAGGAAAAGGCAATTTATGCTGTTTGGCCAAAAAACAGGTATCACAATGCAAAGAAAATGTCTCTTTATTAAGCATAGTATGTGGCATTACATGCTTGATAGTACTTAGAGAACTGTGTCCCAATCTAGCATGAAGTAGTGATATATCAGCAACACAAGCAGCAAAAGAAAAACTAGGTTTACAGTCACTAGAATTATTATTACAAGGATGATTATTATGAAGATTTATTTGATAAATGCCATGCCTTTTCCAACCAGTGCAAAGATGCTGCTTAGTGAAAGGATCCTGAATAAAGCATTCAGAGGAAGTAAAATTAGCTGTTAGCCTGTTATCAGACAAAAGCTTACCAAGAGACAACAGATTGTGCTTGAAATCAGGTAAATATAGAACATCATGGAGTATAATGTCACTAGTTAAAGGTACTTCACCAATATAGTTGACTGATTTCAACTGACCATCAGGCAAAGCAATTGTTGAGGCTTAGGTAACTGCTTAAGAGACAAAAAAGTCTGAGAATTATAAGCCATGTGGTCAGAGGCCCCTGAATCTTTATCCAAGATGAAGAAGTATTAACAATGGAGAATTTATAGCAGTTGCTGCAAAGATCATATCTGCAAAAGGACCTGCAGTATAGGGGACTTTAATTTCAACAACTCCTTTGCAACAACATGAATGAAATGAGGATCATGAAGATGAGATTGAGCCTGTGACAAAGTGTTGAAATTCTTCAGAGGAGTATCAACCTCATACTCCCTGGTGTCAACCACATTAGCAGCAATCTTCTTAGAAGAAGGATAACCAGATGAAGATGATTTATTCTTCATGCTGAGATTCTTTAGATGTTGCTTATAGGTCCAACAGAAATCAATGGTGTGGCCAGACTTCTGACAGTGATCACAAAAGAATTTAGTGCGATCAAGTTTAGGTTTCTTGGAGTCACGCCTCCATAAATTTGGAGGATCAACAGACTGATGAACTGCCAAAGCAGCTCCACTATGAGCATCCTCATCCTCAACTGCTGAGATATTCTTCTGAGTCTTTACTTGATGAACAATAGCAAAAGCTTGATTCACCTTGGGAAGAGGATCCATGCATGGCTAGAATCTGAGATCTAGTGTGCTCATATTTCTTGTTAGCCCCATCAAAAAATCAATTATATGATGAGTATTCTCACGATCAATGATCTTCTTAAGAATGAGACAAGAACATTTAGCAAGGATTCCACAACTGATTATAATGCTCCTGTAGCTCATCCCACAACTGTTTAGTCGAGGTAACATAAGACAAACCTTGTGCAATCTTTAAGTCCAAAGAGTGAAGAATCCAACGCATGACTATATAGTCAGTACGAATCCAATCAAAATAGTTTGCATGAGTCGTCTCAGCTGGTTTAGGATATCCGCCATTGACGAAGCAAAGTTTGTTCTTCGTGATTAAAGCAATTCGAAGATTCCTGGACCAATGCAGGAAAGATTTTCTATCAAAAACATGAGGAATCAACTACAGCAAAGCTTGATCAGCTGTTGTGAGGTGAAGAGGATCTTTATACACAGAAGTGTATACAGGTTCAAAATTTTCTGGCATTTTGAAGATGTTTCAACAGAAATTGAATGAATTTTGAAGAAATAAAACAAAGAAATCGATCAAATTTACACTGAATTTGATTTGATCAATGAAAATGCAACGGTTTTGACGCGAATTATCGCTTTAAAACAAGGATCTAGACGATGATACCATGATAAAACCTTCAATGCTCTAATACTCCATTAATGGAGAAACAAAGCTTATAGAGGGAAGAAGAATTATGTATGAAAAGTTTACAAACAAAGGTAAATAAAGTTTGATTTTTATTGATTATGAAAACTTAAGTTACAATTCTCTTCAATCTTTTTTATATACAAGTAGCTATCTTGCTTGGTAAGAAATCTAGCACTAACAAACTTCTAATTCTGTTACAAAGTTTGTTACAGATATTTCTGACTTAGTTGTGCTGATGTGTCCTTGAGTCAGCAGCAATGACGTGGAATTGAGTCATCATCAGCTACAATGGAGCAGTCATTGGAGCAGTTGTACCAGAAGCAGCAGTAGGAGCATCAGTATCTTAACAGATCTCAATAAGATTATTGTCCACTTCCCACGAGCTTGCGCAAATCCTTATATTATAGATTTAATGGGATAAGTTCGCGATTGGATCAGGATGATATGGATTACCTTGCTAAACCATTCTCTGCTAGAGAGGTTAGGAAGGCTGTGTTTCAACTTAGCCCGTTGAAGTCTCCTGGGCCTGATGGTATTCCGGGTATATTTTATCAAAGATGTTGGCATTTCATTAAATCGGATGTTATTTCTGCAGTTCTGGGGGTGCTCAACAGAGATTTTATTCTGAAAGAACTTAATAGAACTTTCATTACCCTAATTCCAAAAATTTCTGCGCCTGAAAAGAAGGAACATTTCCGACCAATTAGCCTTTGCAATAATATTATGAAGATTATAACCAAATGTATTACTAATAGACTAAGTAAAATCATGGGGAAGCTGGTAGGGGAATTCCAAAATGCATTTGTTCCTGGCAGAAGCATCTCGGATAATATTTTGATTGCAAATGAATTATTTCACACTATCTCAACCTCAAGGAAGAGGAAATCACAACGGATGGCTTATAAGGCGGATATGAGTAAGGCTTATGACAGAATGAATTGGAATTTTATTAAAGGCTCGCTCCTCAATCTTGGCTTTCCGATAAATTTCATAAATCTCATTATGAAATGCATTACTTCTGTTTCATATGAGCTTCTAATTAATGGTATTCCTACCAAAAGAATCTACCCAAAAGAAGGATTGCGGCAAGGAGATCCTTTATCCCCTTTTATCTTCGTCCTCTGTACGGAGATTTTATCTAGGAATATCATGCTCAATGAGGAAAATGGGTTATATAAGGAAATTAAAATCTCAAGGCATTCTCAGGTTGTTTCTCACTTATTGTTTGCGGACAATTCAATATTCTTTATTGAGGGAGACATATTGGCTTGTACTGCTTTAAATGATACTATTGACCGATACTGTAGGGCATCCGGACAATCAATTAACAGGGAAAAATCAGCTATATTGGTTAGTCATAACGCTACGATGTCATTTGCAAGGGATTGTTTCAAAATTTTCAAAGTATGTGGCTCAGCTTTGATGGGTAAATATTTGGGTGCACCTACGGAAATTGGTACTGATAAAAGTAAATCAAAAAAGGAAATATTCGGATATGTTATTGATAATATCTCGAAAAGAATATCCTCTTGGAATGGAATTTTATTATCACAAGCTGGTAGACTGACATTGATTTCTTCTATTCTTTCTTCTTTATCTACCTTCATTCTATCGGTATTCAAATTACCGGTAAGTGTGACTTCAAGGATTGATTCTTTATTGTCACAGTTTTGGTGGAAGGGACATAAGAAATCCCAAGGTATCAGCTGGTGTAGTAAATTATTTCTGAATCAACCAAAAGGATTAGGTGGTATTGGCATTCGTAACACAATGGGTTTTAATAAATCCCTCCTTGCGAAGACAGGATGGAATATTCTAATGCGACCCTCTTCCCTGTTAAGTCGCACTATTGGTAAAAAATACGGGATCTACTTGGATGAGGTTGGGCAACCGGAAATGGTGATTAATAAAATTGGAAACCCTATAAAGAATCAAAATTGGATTGGTAAGGGTCTCTTATGGGGCTTACAGACATTTGAGGAAAATATTATCTGGGAAATTGGGAATAATTCGGATCGAAATGTATGGAAATTTAGATGGGTGAACGGTGTAGTACCTACCCCGGCTCATCCGAATTTTCTTAATGAATTTCCCTCCATTGTGGACCTTCGAATTAAAGATTTAATCTCTCCTTCGTTTATATGGAATAAGGATCTTATTTCCTCCTTGTTTTGTCCGGAATCTGCCAAGAACATTCTTGCTATCCCAATTAGTAGGTCAAGAAATGCTGATGCAGCGTATTGGAAACTCTGTCCTCATGGACGATACACGGTGAAGAGTGGTTATTTTCAGATATGGAAGGAAATTTGGCATAAATCTGCATCTCCTAAAGACTCTTCAAGAATTTCTGACAGCATTCAAAATTTTGTTAGGAAATCCTTATGGACTCTGCCGGGACCTAAATCATGGATTATCCTATTATGGAGAATTCTTACTGACTCCCTCTCTGTGGGAGAAGAATTTGAGAAACGACGTATTGACATTCACAAGTTCTGCTGTTTTTGTGAAATTCCTACTATTGAGTCGACTAATCATCTTTTCAGGGACTGTCAATTTGCTAGAAGAATGTGGATGGGTAGTAAGCTTGGAATTCGATCAGATTTGGATTCTCATGTGGATATTAGGATGTGGATAATTAACTGGATTTCCTATTTAAAAAAGGGGCGGGACCCAGCTTGCAGATTACTTTCTTTTTTAGCCTCTATATGGACTATTTGGTTTGCACGTAATTGCTATATCTTTAAAGGCGAAAATTTGTCTGGAAGTGTGATGTTTATCTACGAAGGTATTCTGACCAATGCTCTTGCTAGTGTATCCATTGAAAAGTCGAGAAAGGCCAAGGATCGTTCTCTAACTTATGAGTTGGACGGGAATCTTAAAAGAGTTAAGAGAAGGAAGATTTTTAATTTAATTGGTCAACCTACCGCCTGTTGTCAGGATATTCTTTCTGTAGATGCCTCTTGGAAGGACAATCTGGCTGCTGGGATGGGTTTTTTCTTACAGAGATCTGATGGGTATGATACGTCTGTTATCAGAGGAAACTTCTTGTCCCAATCTTCTATCCAAGCTGAGGCTCTAGCCATTCTGGAAGGGCTAAGATGGGCGTACTCTAAAGGAGTTATGCATTTAATTATTCAATCGGACTGTCTCCTGGTTGTTTCGCAAGTTCTTAAGTTCGTGGAGCCGGAAGCTAGGAACAAGGCTATCTTTGAAGACATTGATGTTATTTGTACTTCTTTTCATTGTCTTAGCATTAGATTTATCCCAAGAACTCAAAATCGAATAGCCGATGCTTTAGCAGCAAGAGCTATTCGTTTATAAGTTCGATCTATTTACTTCTGTCAAAAAAAAAAATAATAATAATAATACACGTTCCAAACCGAGGCTTGGATGTGTATCATTCACGCCTAAACCTAGGCTTGGATGTGAACTGTTCACGCCTGGACCTAGGTCTAAGCGTGAACAGTTCATGTCCAAGTCTAGGTTTGGACGTGAACTATTCACGCCCAGACCTAGGTCCAGGCGTGAATGATACACGCCCAAGCCTCGGTTTGAGACGATTTGTATTCTTTTTTTTGCTATTACTTATGCGATATTTTTTGAAATCGTGTAGGATAGGATTTTGGTAGCGACGGTGTCGACTATTCCGATCATTTTACTACAAACCGAGTATTCATATCAAGTAAAGAAGGTTTTAATTAGGCATATCAAACCGCACTTCAACTCGGGTTTGGCATTAAAAGAGAAAGCAACAAGAGACGGGGTCACCACACGGAGCTTCGTGTTGATTATTTTGTATGACGTAGAGGTGGAAGACGTTCCAAAAATATGGATGGGGACACGTTAATGAGGGCTAACACGTCGTTCCAATGGTGAGATTGCAAATTTAAAATGAAAATTGTTGAAGTTAGCGCCGACCCTCCACAATGGATACTTTACATGGGCCGAGTCGGAGTACATAATCATTCTTTTGTGCAGTATTGTGACGGCGATAGATATTACGCTAAGCTCGATGATGATGAGTTGGCGTATATTTGTAACAACCCGGATTATTAAAACAAAAGAAATACCTTAGTAATAAATAATCCATCAGAGTACAAAGATGAATAGAAGGTGGCGGAAACACCTGACCAGTCCGGATCGATACTCAAATCCAAAACTAAACTAATACATTATTAATATTCTCAAACACCTGACCAGTCTCTTCATCCCAAGCATCCATACAAGCAGCAACCAATTCAACCTGAGAATGGGGGTCGACAATCAGTCGAGAGTAATTAGGTGCTCTCCCAGTCATGTTTACAACCGGCTAAGCATAACAACAATCCATATTAGAAATAAGTAGATCAATTGTAACATGCGAAATACCATAAGCAATTAATTGCAGTAACCAAGACAAACCTCGAACTCCGACACAATTGACATGATGACTCAACTCTAGATGAGCACAACATACCAAACAGGTGTAATACGACCCACACACAAACCGAAGGCACAAAGCTAGCAATGAGCATAGCGAATAGAGCGAACGCCCGTTAGAGCATATAACGCACTGCCTCTAACTGCTAGAGCGTATAACGCACTGCCTCTAGCTGATGGAACGTAAAACGCACTGCCTCCATCGGGTGTGGAGCGTATAACGCACTGCCTCCACGGTACTATGTATGGAGTATAACCACTGCCCATATGTCTAAGACCTGGCCAGACCCTCGATGCATTAACTGTACATCGAACGACACTCGGGGACCAGAGCGTATAACGAACTGCCTCTGATACCCCCCCCCCCCCCCCGAACATAGACCATAAAACCCAATCCCCGAAGGGTAGCGTTAGTTCATTCCGATAGTATATAACTGATACTATCGTCATCTATTCAACCAGCAACAAACAAATGCACAGTATAACTGACTGCACAAACCAATGCGTGAACAACGTCACGACTCAACTCAGGAACAGTACTACTGACTGCCCAACAATGCGTGAACAACGTCACGACTCAGCCCAAGAACAGTATAACCGATTGTCCAACAATATAGGAATAAGCATAACCAATACGATATGCAAACATAGCGTTATAGTCCAACTGACTATAACACTACACATAAACAAGCATACACGACAAAAAGGTTATAGTATCTTGACCTATAACATTACACCTTAGAGATCATGTTATAGTTCAAGTTACCATAACACCAGACACAAAAGCATATAACATCCAATGTTATAATGCCTCCAACTATAAACTTCACTCAACTTTAGTGAAGTTATAGCACTTCAACTATAACCTTATTTAAGCGTGTCAGGTTATAGTATCATCAACTATAACCTTCACTTAACTTCAGCAAAGTTATAGTACCTTCAGCTATAACCTTCACTCAACTTTAGTGAAGTTATAGCACTTCAACTATAACCTTAGTTAAGCGTGTCAGGTTATAATATCATCAACTATAACCTTCACTTAACTTCAACAAAGTTATAGTACCTTCAACTATAACCTTCACTCAACTTTAGTGAAGTTATAGCACTTCAACTATAACCTTAGTTAAGTGTGTCAGGTTATAGTATCATCAACTATAACCTTCACTTAACTTCAGCAAAGTTATAGTACCTTCAACTATAACTTTCACTCAACTTTAGTGAAGTTATAGCACTTCAAGTTATAACCTTATACGTGCGAGGTTATAGTATCATCAACTATAACTCTCTTCCGTCATGGGTTAGTCCTCTATAACACCATCACCGAGGGGTCGACTCCACGGTACAAACCGCCATGTCACCACAACGAGTCTTGTTATAGTATACTGCACCATAACGTCACTTTCAAAGTTATAGCTCAAATAGGTATAACCAGGGTAGCTTAAATACAAAGTTATAGTCTAATATAATATAACTTTACGATGTAAACCAAAACCCTAATTCTTCAAAACAACCAAAACCCTAGGTGATAAACCACCAAACCCTAGCCCCCCTCACAAGAGAAGCCACAACCAAAATAAAACCCTAGGCCGCCACCGTTGGTGCGCCTAGGCCGTTGCACACGACACCACAACAACGCCACTAGGGTTGTATCGCGCAACCCTAGATGACACAAATAATATTATACAAAAGAACATATAATAAATACAATTAAATGCATATAATATTACACACAATACAATTAAATCATACATACACCATTATATCATGTAAATCATGCTTACTTTCTATAAACATAATTAAAGAAGAAAACCTAGTTACCTTTATAACGCAATTAATATCGTGGTACATAAATCCTTCTCCAAAACGCCCAAAAGAATGACATCTTCTTCTTATTATTCTTCTTTACCCATCAAATATAGAAATCCTAAAGGTATGTCTATACTCCATACAATCGAGTCCCTTAAAAATATTTTGAATAATATATATTGTCGAAGTAAGAGCCAGGATTGTAAATATATAATTTATATTTAATTTGGATGAAAAAAGTTGCATAACAATGAAGTCAAAAAGAGAAAATAAAAATGGAGGACGAAAGAGAGGTGATGCGGCAGAAGGACACTTGCGTACACAACGCACACAATATTGAGCAACCTAGTTGCTAGCTTAGGGTTTCTTTTATAGATGATTAATAAGTGGGCTTTTGAACCTTTAGCTCATAAGATGGATCATCATATTACAAATCGGGTTTAATATAATTAAAACGCTCGGAAAAAGGATATAAGAGAAGTAGCTATTAAATTAGAATAGTACAATCGTGCACGGACATTTTAACTCATTTAAGTTAGGTAAAAATGGAACGTAACAAAATAGAGATCGTAACCGTTAAATACGAAATAAATAATTAAACTCGAAAAATAATTGATTTAATGAAAAAATTTCCGAATAAAATTATTATAAAACACGTAGTGTTACAATATTGATGCCCAAGTTCGGGCTCATGTACCACCGGCTATGATTAGCACGAGACTACACCAGCGGAATCCGGAAAAATCTCGACCTGCAAGGCGACAAATTTACAACCGGGGTCAGAAAGTGAGGACCGAGGATAGAGAAGGAAGAAACCCGGCACAACAGATGTTAGCTTTTGTCGTTCAACATAAATACGTGTACTATTGGGTTTCCGATGAGTCTATGATGATCATTATTTATATACATGTTTTATGCTTCCCTTAAACACATAAGACTCGATTTAGTGTCTTTCCTTGCTTGTTTCTATGCTATTTTAGCTAGAATATCGATCTGCCGCTTCAATTATGTTTTAATGCAGATTGGATGCATTTGGAGCTTTTTGAGTTGATATGGAGCATGGCGGAGTCGGATCGTAGAAGGTTAGGCACGAGAATCGAGAACGAAAGAGAAGGAATGAAGAAAATCGAAGAAACGAGCGAAAAGAAGGGATGCTCGATCGAGCATAGTGCCTTGCTCGATCGAGTCGGACTCAAGGTTGCTCGATCAAGCAACATACCCTTGCTCGATCGAGCAACCTAGTTTTTCGACAGCTTTTTCATATTTTCCTAAACTTTAACTTAATTAATTAGATTTTTGTATTATAAAAGGAAAGCTCGTCTTTCATAATTAGATATGCTTTTTTATGCTTTTTATGCTTTAATATTAAAAAACCTAATTTAGCTTTCTTTGCCTCTGGATTTTATTCATCAAAGACGATTGTCTTTAGTTCAAGCTTGTAATCGGTATTCTTAATCTTTCTTTATTATTCAGTTAATTAATTACCTTCTTGTTCTTTAATTATTCTTTGTTCATCCTTTCATAATTGTTAATCATGTTTACTTTGTTTATTATCGTTGTTATTAATATCGTCATGAGTAGCTAAATTCCTTTCTGGGTTGAAAGGGGATCTAGGATTGTTAGAAGGGGTAGATTGATTAATTGAATTGCAATTGCATGGTTGTAGAGTCTATTGATCGAATACGAAAGAGGGGGGGGGGGGTGAATTGAGTATTAAAAACTAGCCCCACTTTTTCGATTTATATGATATGTAATTAATTATTTGATCTTATGAATTAAAATCAACTAATTAATTAATCAAAGTAAGCGTAAGTAACGAAATAACGAAAAGTAAAGAGAGTAGAGAGAGGCACACGGATTTTTGAAGTGGTTCAGTTTCACACGTTGAAACATACGTCCACTATTCTCGATTAATAATTCTTAGTACCTTTCTACGGATTACAAAAATTATCAACCCACTCGTATAATCAACACTATGATTATAACGCAAGGTGAGTATCGCTAAATACTCTATACTATCTTACGCTAATAAGAAAGTACAATATAACTCACACAGATTCCCGTTAAAGAATTGTAAGCTTATAATGATGTACTATTATCTAATAACGTATTTCACTCAAGCTATTGATAATAATTGATGCACGATTCTTTTAAAAACAAACTCTAAAAATAATAAATTTTGCTTCAAAGGTTTGCTTTAAAACGATTTTGGAAAATCAACACAAGTAAAATAAATAGCCGTGTGATATGTTGTGTATTTCGTGTATGTCGTGTGTTTTGCAATTAGTATGTGAATGAGTATTTATAGTAGAAGAATTATAGTAGATCTAAAACCCTAGTATAATATTTAATAAAGATACTTATCTTATCATAAAATAATATTTGCTTATCTTTTTAGAAATATCTTTATCTCAAAATATTATTTGGTTTATCTTATAGAAATATATTTATCTTAATATCTCAAAATATTGTTGTAAAGATATAGTAGAATCCTAGATTAGGTAAACTAAGGAAACAAACCTATGGAGGCCGAATCCTATAGCTCACGAAACCCTAGGAGCACGAATCCCTAGGTGGCACAAACTAGGTTTTACGAAACCCTAGATGGCTCAACCACTAGGTGGGCTAATTAGGTTAACAACAAATTGAGATAGAATATATTAGAAACCCTAGGTAGCATGAAAACCCATAAGTTGTATTACTAACCAATAGAATCTCATAAATATATTCTCTATTAAAATAATTGATAAATATAAAAATAAAACTCTTTCACTTTTGAAAACATTTCAAAACATTTTATTTCCAAAATCATGCATCAATATTTTATCATTCAAAATCATAGGCTAAAGCTATAACTTTTGAACATAAAATCTCTCGAATGGAATAGTTACCGAATGACGACCTATACTATCTAATCTTCACAAAGATCTTCAGTATACGGATCATCTCTTCATCCTGATCACAAAGACCCTCCATCTCGAGTCTTGTGTAGATTTATGTAGATCTTGTTTGAAGCGATTTTCCTTAAAGTTATGCCTGGTTAGCTATAACTTCCATGTTCACTTCCAAAGTTATTCCTGAAGTTGTTATAACTTTGTCTCACAGACTTTATCAAAGTTATGCCTAACTTTGATCTTTCTTCCCATAATTGTTGCTAGCTATAATAAGACTAAAGCACACAATTACACGCATATGATATATCGAGTAAAACACATTATTACATAAACACATGTCATTATCAAAACTATGAATTGGTCCAACATTGTTGTTGATCGTTTGACCAAGTGTGCTAGATTTATCCCGATCAAAGAAACTTGGAGTTTGGATCGTTTAGGAAAAGCTTATGTTGATGAAATTGTTAGATATCTTGGCGTTCCTAAGGAGATTATATCCGAGCGAGATCCGAGATTCTGTTCCAGATTTTGGAAAGCTTTGCAAGAAGCCATGGGTAGTAAGTTGTTGATGAGTACTGCATTTCATGCCGCTACGGATGGTCAGACTGAGAGGACTATTCAGACTTTAGAAGATTTGCTTAGGGCTTGTGCTCTTGACTTCCAGTATAGTTGGGAAAAGAGTTTACCGTTGGTGGAGTTTTCTTACAACAATAGCTATCATGCATCTATCAAGATGGCTCCATACGAAGCTCTTTATGGAAGGAAATGTCGGAGTCCTATATGTTGGAATCAATTGAGTGACAATCGTGATTTAGGCCCCGATGTTCTTGTTGAAACCATTGATAATGTGAAGGTCATTCGTGATAGAATGAAAGCCGCTCAAGACCGTCAAAAGTCTTATGCCGATATCCGGAGAAGGCCGTTAGAATTCGAGGTTGGAGATAAAGTGTTCTTAAAGGTATCTCCAATGAAGAGTGTTAAACGGTTTGGTGTTAAGGGTAAATTGAGCCCGAAATACATTGGACCCTTTGATATTGTGAAAAGGATTGGTGTCGTTGCTTACAAGTTGGATTTGCCGCCGAATTTGGCTAAGGTTCATAATGTATTCCATGTTTCTCAATTGAGAAAGTATGTTAGTGATCCGAGCCATGTCTTTCAAGTTGAAATGCCCGAGCTTGAACCGAATCTATCCTTTGAAGAGAAGCCGATTCGTATCCTAGATCGTAAGGATAAGAAGTTGAGAAGTAAGGTGGTTCCTGATGAGAGGCTTTTGTCGCGTACCGCCCAAGCAAAAACAATTTGTAAAACCCAACTAATGCGATAGCGGAAGTCGGGGTCGAACCACAAAGGACGGTGGGGTTAGGCTATAAGTCTCGGTTTTATTCTAGTTTAGTCAAACAAACAATGTGAGTGATAATAATAAGCTAATGAATTAAAAAAAAACTAGTAAACATAAACTAAACAAAGAACACAAATGAGGAGAGGCGGCTAGGGTCTCGGGTTCACTTAAGTAGGTGGGGTCAAGTCTAAGACAAAATGAGAGGTGAAACGAAGGATGAGGTCTAGGTGTGTCTCCATCTTTCAATGAGAGAGGGTCCTTGAGTCGAGTCTAGCCAAGCTTTCGCCTTAGCCATTCTCAACCCACTTGTCAAGTGCGGTCAACAAACAAGTCAAGGGCTTTCGCCCAAGACGAGTCTACACGATAAGAAATGTCAAACTTTCATTTAAGCAATTCAACAAACATATTAAATGCACAAGACAAGAGGAAAACATCCAACGCTCAACATATACAAAATAAGGTGATTAAGATGGGTACAAGTCTAGGTAAAGTCTCAACCTTTCGGTCTAAGAGGTCCCTTAGGTCGGGTCTAAGCAAGCTATCGCTCATATTAGGCCAATCCTATCAAAATCATGCCGTCTAATTACTACTAGTCTAAGCTTTCGCTTTCAAGAGTAGTGAATAAAAATAGAGAAAGACTCAAGTTTTCACTTCAAGCATTTCATCGAACATGGAGTGTGCATAAGATTAAAGACAAGTAACCCACAAAATTATTCTTAACAAAACACAATAATTAAACCCATTTAATCCCACTTAAGATCCCCTTTAACCCTAGCAATAATCTACTCTAACATGGTGAAAACTAAAGTAATTAAACCACCCACTAACAATAAAAAGAACATAAACATTATTTAAATAACAAAGTAACAAACTTTAATGAAATTAACAACTAAAATAAACTTAAACAAAGACATGAGATTAACAATAATAAAATGAAAAGGGAAAGAAAATTATACCCAACTTGAAGGAAAGATAGAGATGAGAAATTCAACTTAAGAGGATTAACTAAATTAAACTAAAAATTAAAAGAAAAGATGAGTTTTTGAGTTTTTGGAAGAAAAATATCTAAATTCTACCCTAAAACTACTCCTACTTTCTTCCTCCTGGCTGCTGGCCTTCCTGTAGCTCTTTCTTCATCTTTTTTGTTCCTCCGAAAATGTGGGCATGTGGAGCCCCCCTTGTCCCCCTATCTTTTTGTCAATCACAAAAAGGGCCAAAATTGTATTTTTATGTTTTCTGGCCTTTGTTGACAATCTACATGAAGACAAGCCAAGAGGCCCGTTTTCAATCTCAAGCCCAACTCACAGAAAATAGATTGAAAACGTGCGCAAGGAGATTGACGGGCCCAAGTCTTCACGTGGCTCATTTTCTTATGGTCTTTCTTGATCCGATACTTCTTGACCCGTTTTTATCACTCAGACTTGGTACCTATAAAATAAAAAGACGAAAGCAATACCAAATCTCGAGTAATAACGAATTATTTGCCATTATTAAAATCATACTAATGATTATTACTTAAGCTATAAAATGAGCTATTAGGTCGATTAAACACACAAAATCCAGTCGATAAAATGTATAAATGAGGGATAAAACGAGATTAAAATACTACTTATCAACGATAACATCGCTGATCCTCTAACCAAACCTCTTTTAAAGGCTAAGCATGATGATCATGTAGTCGCAATGGGATTAAGAGGAGTACCTGTTCCTCTAGTTTATATGATGTGTAATAGTTGAATATTGTATCAATGTTTATATATATATATGATAATTGCATTCATTGTTCGAGTTTTATATGAGCTTTTTATTTTAGTTTGACTAAATATCAATACTTTGTTTTATCTGAGTTGGTTTTATGACAAGTTGATTACAATTTAAGTGAACAAGATGAACTTAGTACTATTGTCCCTAGTCATTCATATGAGGTGACGTCTCGTAGTGACTGGATTGAAAGTCGATCGATGGCTAATTCAGCGCCATGGGGTCATGGAGATGACTGGTCGTTTACATAGGCAGACTGTATGACACTCTGTCGGGCAGTGACCTTTATAGGATCCCTTATCAAATTTTGAAGCTTGGTCGTGGCGGGTATTTCTATATTATTCCTATGAGTCGATTCTTTAGACTAGGGACCATTTACCTGAGTCGGTGTAGTTTCCGATTGACCTTGGTTTATGACCCAATTCCGATTGACCATTTATCTGCATTATACAGTGTAAGTTGGGTCAACAGGAATTGTCCACCCACGTTGTGTATTAACATCAACGGGCCACTCGAGGAGTAGTGACTAGAAATGCGTAGCCACGCTCGGAAGAGATCTCTGATAGATTTTCCGGTCAGACAGCTACCCTCCCAGATCGAGAAAACCACTCTATTTATATTTTTCAATCGTAAGTGCGACCTGAAAGACACTTTGCGATGAGTGGGAGGATGTGACACAAAGAGACAAGTGAATCGGTAGCACACAACTTGTCGAGACAAGTGAGAGATATTGTTGGAGAAGAAGTACTCTGCAATAATGTGGCTACATGCACAACTTGTATCGGACAAGTGAGAGATTGTTGGAGTAATTGTCCTCCACAATAGTGCATTTATATAATAAATCTCATTTTGGAATATTCGTGCGATGACTAGTATATTGATACTCCACGTCAGTTGATTAACGTAAACCGATAACGGTCAGCTCACTAGAGTTAGACGTTATTGTCGTATTACGGCGGTGATCAACTGACCCCTTTCGGTCACACCTATAAGATGAAACCCAAATAGTAGAACTAATTATTTGTATATGATACAGTTTATTAGCACATTACATATAATTGATATGTACGTTTAGTCATGAGAGTTAATTGTTAGAAATTGAGTTTGGAACTCAAATTCAATTAAGTTTATTATTCAATTATACAATAATTGACTAATAAATTTATATCTTATTTTAATATGATTAAATAAGATCTGTTTTAGTAATTAATCGTTAATTTACTAAATTAGTTGAGGTTTTATATATATTTTGAGGTTGAGGTAATTAGTTAATTATATTTACAAGGAGTTGTAAAATAAATTAACTAGACATTGTGGGATCCATTATATATTGATATAATGGTAAAATATCACTTAAAATTTAAGTATATATTATTTATTAATTTGAGTCATATAATTGTTATATGATCAAATTAACACTTAAT
>JAIUZE010004230.1:0-16321 GCA_022085475.1 Heliosperma pusillum
TTAAGTTTTTTTAAAATAGAATTTATTGTTTCGAGTCGTATTTTAAAATTCCGAGTTCGTATTTGGAATTTCTGAGAGATTTCATGAAAATCCCGTTTTTAGTCATCTTTGACTTTTCTTGACTTTATAAGTCGTCTTTGACTTTTTCTTGACTTTTTAAAGTCGTCATTGACTTTTCTTGACTTTTAAGTCGTCATAAACTGTTCTTGACTTTTTAGTCATCTTTGACTTTTCTTGACTTTTAATCGCTTGACTTTCGTTGACTTTCCCGACTCGCCTTGTAATTTTGAAGACCTAAATTTTATTTAAAAAAATAATATTTTTAATTTATTTTTATTTAGATTTATTAGGATTTATGATAATTTAATAAAATTATTTTGAATTTATTCGGAATTTATAATAAGGTTTTACGGTTTAAACCCGGGAATCATTTAACTATTCCCGCCTCATCGTAAATCCCGAAACAAACCCGAAACTCGACTTTGGCATGAGTCACACGCCCATGTCATCGTTTTCCACTCACTTGAGATATTTTAATTGTTTCGATTAAACTAATACAAATATCTTAAATATTTGTTACTTTATCGATCCGTCAACGGAAATTACGCAAATCGTTTACAAAACAGACCCGACAAGCACAACATCACACGGCTCCCTCTCCTCTCTTAGACCTTGATATTTTCATTATTTTTGATTACAATAACATAATATCTTGATATTTAATTTAATTAACTTAATATGTAATCAATTACCGTAATATAATTATTAAACGCGAGTCAATTCCGTAACAACAATTTCAAAACCCGACTCGTCATTTTTCTCTATATTACACGGCTCACTCACCCATCATTACTCACTAACAACTTTTCATTTTACAAATAAATCAAATTAAGATCAAATTAATCGTTCTTCAACGTTCTTCATTCGTTCTTGAGCGTTCTTCATCCGTTCTTCGTCGTTCTTGAGCAAAATCATCATAAAACCGTCATTTCTTAATTAAATCCGTCCTAACTTATATTTCTAGAATCTCCTCTTCGCTCTCCATCTTCAAGTACGGTTTATTTTCAATTCCGACAAAATCGTTTTCAACATTTTAATTATGGAAAATCAAGTTTTAATTCTAATAATGTTTTTCTTGTCATTTCTTATAGGGGAAGATTTTGAAGACGAGTTTGGTGACTCGTATATATTAGGGGAAGATTAGAAGACGGGTTTCTTAGTTTATACTTCTTATTTTGGTGCTAATTGATCTTGCTAGCTAAGGTAACGATTCCGAGTTACTCGACGATTAATGTTACATAGCTTTTGTTTCTTTTGTTTTTGGTTCATACTTTTAGTTTTTGTTCATGTTGTTGTTATTTATGGATTTTTGGTAGTAACATGATAAGTAGTTGTTTTTATCATGTTGTATGAATTTATAACAAGTTTAGTGTTCTTGACATATTTGGGTGATTTATTTATAACCATGATTTTTGTATGAATGATGGTTGAATTGGATGTTTAAAAATGGATGTTGTTAATAAAAATCATGTTAGAATTTATTTGGAGGGGTGGTTGTTTTGGCCGTGGGTGGTGGTTGTTTAGGGTGGCTGAAAACCGGCCAAACCAGACCGGTTCAGCCCAGTCCAGTCCGGTCCAGGCCGGTTCAGACCCGGTCTGGATTTGGTCCGTGGTTGGTCTTGGGAGTTGTGTCGATGTTTGATTGTTTTGTTGTTGTTTTGACGGGTTTTAAATATGTTAAGCATGCGGGAAAATATTAAGAAACGGTTTTAGAATTTTAGTCAAAACAGCCCAAACCAGGCCGTGGGCCCAGTCCAGGCCCGTGTCAAGTCGGCCCAAATCAGCCCGTGGGTCCCCTTCCTTAGACTTGTGACGGTTTTTGAGTTATCGTTATTTTTATCGTGTTTTGTAATATTTAGCAAGTGGGAAATTTTAATAAGTAAATTATTTAATTAAAAGTGTTTTTTTTATAAAGTTATTATTTCTCACATGTTAGAAATTATAAGACGAGATCATAGTTTAAATTGATATCCTTTAAGTCAAGCGGGTTTTTGGTAAGATTTAATAATTCACATGTTAGAAGTTTTAATAAAATAACATGTAATGAATATGATGATTTTATGTTCAAGTCTAAGTGATAAAGACTCTGTTTCTAGCCGGTTTGACCAAACGGGTTTGGTCAAACTAAGATCTAGTCAGCCCCGTTTTGACTGATGACCCGTCGCGGGACTCAGGTCGGGGATTTGTCTTCAAGTAAGGTTTTATATAATTATTGAATTAGCCTTAGTAGTTATGAGGCGATATGATATTTGAATATGATTTATATGCAATTAGTCACATGATAGGATGTTTTTCCCGTGACTGTTTGATTATATGGTTGGTGTCGTGTTGACTAAGTACCCATAGAGAATTATGAGTATATGGCGTCTTGACCATTCTAATTCTAAATGAGTATCTTGGACCATGACATTGATAGGCCTACTATCTTTAACGAGTATATGTTCACTTGCTTGATAGCTTTTGTGTCACGGGCCTGGGGGGCTTATCTCCAAGTCGGGGCATGGCTGCCTAAGAGTTCCACTTTGGGAATGGAGCCAGCTTAAGTACTAGCCATCTCTGCTTAGGGGGTCGCCTAGTAGAGTTTCTCATGTACGGTTATGTCATGGACGGGGAATGGAATAGCTGTTGTCGCTAGGTCTGATCAGTCTAGGACTAGGATGTTTTCCTACCTTGTGGTATAGCCTCGAGTTACAGAAGTCGACTATTGGCCGTGCTAAGAACTTATGCCTGTTTCTAGAAGTATTGGTCTTTCATGTTTGTATGATTCTATGAGTTCTAGAAGGTGAGATGCAAGCCGGCTAGGATTGATAGAGTTTGGATTACCGATTGTTAACTGATTCACATGATTACGTGTTGATTAGGGTTTGAGTGTATCATGGCCATGTTACATGGTAACCTCTGAGCTAGCATACCAGCTTCCCTACCTAGTGTTATATTTTATTATCGGATTCACATGATAGCTTTCATATGATAGGTTATATGTTAGTTAATTGTTTCATAACATGAAAAGCATATCATATATGTTAAGGTTTTGTATTTTCATATACATTGCTTTTATGTTATTCATGTTTCATTAAACTCGACATTTCGTGGCTGGGAGAACTCGGAGTTACTCCCCACTGACTGTGGCTTCCGTGTTTATATTTAATGCGGTCGAACAGGTGGTGATGCATATTTGGGGTACATTGACGAGCTAGCGAGCGAAGTATTTACCTTGGACCTATATTCGGTTCTTAGATTGTATATTATTATACACTCTTTTATTTCCGTATTTATACGGGAGATATGTCTCCCGTCTTGTAAAATTTTTATGTATAATATTATTTTCCGTTTTGTAATGACCCTTTTTATTTATGACACCTTTTATTGTATTCTTATCTTTTATCTAGTTAAATTATTTTTTTTCTTTCCGCAAATTTGAGGGTGTCACAGAGATAGAATATATTAGAAACCCTAGGTAGCATGACAACCCATAAGTTGTATTACTAAGTAATAGAATCTCATAAATATATTCTCTAATAAAACTTTTGATAAATATAAAAATACTCTTTCACTTTTGAAAACAATTAAAATATTTTATTTCCAAAATCATGCATCAACATTTAATATCCAAAGTTATAGGCTAAAGCTATAACTTTGAACATAAAATCACTTGAATGAAATAGTTACCGAATGACGACCTATACTATCTAATCTTCACAAAGATCTTCAGTATACGGATCATCTCTTCATCTTGATCACAAAGACCCTCCATCTTGAGTCTTGTGTTATTTGAGGTAGATCTTGCTTGAAGCGATTTTCTTTAAAGTTATGACTGAGTAGCTATAACTTCCATGTACACTTCCAAAGTTCTTCCTGAAGTTGTTATAACTTTGTCTCACAGTCTTTGTCAAAGTTATGCCTGAAGTTCTCATAACTTTGATCTTTCTTCTCATAATTGTTGCTAGCTATAATAAGACTAAAGCACACAATTACACGCATATGATATATCGAGTAAAGCACATTATCACGCAAACACATGTCATTATCAAAACTATAAAATTGGTCCAACAAATTCCCCCTTTTTTATGATGACAAGTTTCTTATGATTTTCTCCTAACATAGTGACTAATAATGGTTCCCCCTCAACAAAGCACTCCAAAGTTATAGCAACTTTGATCGCAAGAACATAACAACTTAGCCAAAGTTATAACTTGAAAGACTTTAAGAGATAACGAGTCTTGACAAGGAGCAAGCTTAAGCAAAGACTCAAATCATATCATTTCTTCCCCCTCTTGGCATCATTGAAAAGACAAGAACAAGGATATAAAATGACTAGAATAACATACTCCAAGGCAAGAAATAGATATGCAAAATACGCAATACTAAACGATATATAACAAGCAAAATCAAATGTCAAATGTTAATTAAAAACTACAAACCACAATAATAAAGTTAGTTGCCAAGTGGGCCGAATAGGATAGAGTTTAACAAGCCAAAATGGGCTGAATGATTAAGTAGTTTAGTAATTAAACAAGCTAAGGTAAGAAGATCAAGGCATTTTGGGTTGTCGGATGATGTTCGGGTTAATGTAATCGGGTCGGGTGCGGTACTCGAGAGTAGAAAGACGATCAAGGCACGTCGACACAAGGTTAGCTTGAGCGGTGAGGCATACATCAAAGTTCCGAACTTTCAAAGAAAGGGCCTCCGTCGCATCAAATATAGTGTGCATCCCCTCACGCATTTCCGAACCGCTTTTTACCAATGCACCTCCTTGGCTCACCAAGAATTGCATCCGATCCCTTTGCCTATACATCTCTTGTCGAATATCGACAACATTCCTCTCTAATTTTGCTAGGCAATCATCAACACCCGTCATCCAAGACCTCAACTCACTACTCACACCCGACCCACCATGGTCACGGGTGGAGCTAGTGGACCCCAATGCCACGGTTTTGACAATTTTGTCAACAACCGCATCAATCTTCTTGTCTTGCGCATCAAGGCGCTCCATCACTCTTCCTATAAACACATCCAACTTAGATTCGATCCCCGAAAAGTCAGCCACAACCGGCTTCAACCCGACCGAACCCCCCTTTGTCATAAACATCAACTCCGGACCACAAGCTTCCAATTTCATGAACTTTAAAAACGTGTCACATATATCATCTTTTACGGTAACACCATAACTATCCACATCAACAACCCCTTTCGACTCAAGTAGCCGTGACACCCACATTCTGTAAGGTAAGTCAAGGGTCGAATAAACTTTATCCTCGGTTACCGAAGAAGCAGTTTGTGAAATACGAGAAAAGACAAGAAAAGGAAGATTAACCCGATTACCCTCCAACCAATTTTTCACAACCAACATCTCATAACAAGCAATTTTATCCCGTCCTCCCCGACACGGAATAATGGTGTTCCACAAGAAATTCAACATAAACTTCAACTTTGGCGACATATTCCCCGCCAAAACACAACTAGATAAGGTAGCTCCAACATCAAAATACCGCTTGACCTCCAACTTATCCGAGTCCGACAGTTCGTCCCATGACGTACTCGGGTTAATTTGGATTCCATCATCATGAACCAAAAACAGAGTACAAAAATCAGTCATGGAGACCGAAACTGATCGGCCATTAACAACGACATTCAACACTCCGGAAGTTAAAGAAACAGAAGCGAAAAACAGAATTACCTCAATTGGATAAACTGGACCCGAAAAACGTGACACGGTTTCCCATTCTTGAAAACTTAGAAAGTCCTTAAAAAATCCCAAAGCCTCATATTTTTCACACCATGCTTTTGGATAGTGACGACCCCCATGTATACCGTACTTAGCAACCCGATTGACGAGCTTTCGTTCATCTTTCGTTAAACGAAGCTTGTCAAGCCCGGAAGCCGTCTCTTGAGGCGAAAAATCTCGGACCGTGATCCGTATGGTCACCTCACCACGGGAACCGTGTCAACGGTTTCAGTTGTTGCTTCGTCTAGAACTCTAGCCTTTTCCTTATTTAACCTTCTTCTTTTGGTACCCTCAAGGACCGAACCCGACTCGGTTTGGTTCATGGTAGGTGTTTTTTGTTTTGGATTAGGATAAGGATTAGAGGGAATGCTAGGTTTTGGAGTTTTGGAGTTTGTGTTTTTGGTAATTTTTGATCTTGTGGAAGCCATTGTTGAAGCTTAAAATTGATGGGAAAATTTTTATTGTTATTGTTGTTGTTGAGCCGTGAAGGAGAAGAGAAGGAAAGAAAATTGGTGAAAGTTTTGATGGTGATGTGTATTGATAGTGATAAGAGGTAATTATGAAAAGTAAAATTGGGTATTGTGTTTTTGTACTTGGCACATGGTTCTGCCGGCTATAGACACCTATTTTCCTTTTTTTTTTTTTTTTTTTTTTGAATTTGGGTAGGAAAAAGAATCTTAGGTAATTATTTTTGATATATGATAAGGATAGGATTAGGTAAATAAAAAGATATGGTAATATTTTGTTTTTGGTTGAGAATTTCGGCCAATATAGGACACTTGGGTAGAATTTCGGTTTGATTAGGAAAGTGAATAAGATAGGTTTTTGGCAAATACGTGGTTCATAATTCAATTTCCATAAAACACTTAATATGCAAGATACTCCCGTAAAATATATAATATTAAACATAAATATACTAACAATGAAATATGCGGACACAGTCATACAATCTCGTCTTATTCTAACCAGTCACACAGGTTCACAAAATAAATATGACGAATTTAATTGCTACTGATTAAACCAATTTCCAACCGCAAAATCTCAAAACGTCTTCTCGCTAACGCCTTTGTTAAAATGTCAGCCCATGATTTTCAATATTACAAAATTCGAGTTTAATGTTGCCCTTTTCTACATGGTCACGTAAAAAATGATGTCTAATGTCAATATGCTTAGTACGAGAATGCTGAGCAGGATTTTTTGAAATAAAAATAGCACTCGTATTATCACAAAATACAGGCATACAACCAACATTAACACCAAAATCACATAGTTGTTGCTTTAACCAAAGTAGTTGAGAACATACACGTCCTGCAGCGATATATTCGGCTTCTGCAGTAGATAACGCAACCGAATTTTGCTTCTTTGAGCCTCAAGTAATTATGCAAGGTCCAACAAACGTAGCAAATCCAGAGGTACTTTTTCTATCTAAGGAAGATCCTGCATAATCTACATCTGAATATCCTTCTAGATCGAAATTACACTCAAGTGGATACCACAAATATAAATTAGATGTACCAATTAAATATCTCAAGATACGTTTAACTGCAATCATATGTGTCTCTTTAGGACATGATTGAAATCTAGCACAGACACATACGCTGAACATAATGTCAGGTCTACGTGCAGTTAATTATAATAAAGAACCAATCATACCTCGATATGTAGTCTCATCTACAGACTTACCATTTTCGTCTAAGGTCAACTTTTTATCAGTTACCATAGCTGTGTCCATAGGATGAGCGTTCTTCATACCAAATTTTCTGATTAGCTCCTTGACATATTTTTGTTGGTGAATGTTTATTCCTTCTTTGGTTTGTTGAATTTGCAATCCTAGGAAGAATTTTAATTCTCCCATCATGCTCATTTCAAATTCTGAGGTCATTAGATCTGAAAAATACTTGATCAATTTATTGTTAGTAGAACCAAAGATAATATCGTCTACATAAATTTGAGCAACAAGTAAATCAGAACCCTCGGATTTTGGAAATAGGGTTTTGTCGACAGATCCTCTTTTAAAATTGTTTTGTAATAAAAATTTGGATAATATGTCGTACCAAGCCCTAGGCGCTTGTTTCAAACCATATAAAGCTTTATCAAGTTTAAAAACATGGTTTTGAAACTTGCTATTCAAAAATCCAGGAGGTTGTTCAACAAAAACCTCTTCTTCCAAATAACCGTTAAGAAATGCAGTCTTAACGTTCATTTGGAACAGTTTCATTCCTTTATGAGCTGCGAAGGCGATGAGCAAGCGAATAGCTTCAAGTCTTGCTACTGGTGCGAATGTCTCGTCATAATCAATCCCTTCTTGTTGATTATAACCTTGAACGACTAATCGAGCCTTATTACAAACAATAATTCCCGAATCATCCAATTTATTTCTGAATACCCATCGAGTACCAATCACAGTTCGATTATTAGGACGTGGCACGAGGTTCCAGACTTTATTATGTTCAAACTGTTGAAGCTCCTCTTGCATTGCTACAATCCAATCGGATTCTGCATGTGCTTCTTTGATGTTGGTAGGCTCTATGGTAGACAGAAATGAATAGAATGAACAAAAGTTATTTAATGTTCGTCTAGTTTGAACTCCCTTATTCAAACTTCCTAGGATACTATCCATAGGATGAGAACTCTTGTATTTCCATTTCTTAGAGTTCTTAGGCTCATCATCATCTGATGAACTCTCACTTTCCTCAAATGATTCAGAGTCAAGATTGGTTCCCCCTGAGTTGGACTCTGGGGTTATTGCTAAAGTTGGTACAACTTCAGTTACTAAATCTTGATCTGGGTTCAAAGTTATAGCATCATCAGCTATAACTTCAGTTTCCTTTTCCCTATTTTGAGAAGAGATATTCGTATCATCAACAATTGTCTCACTTCTCTTTTCAAGGTCATTTGCGGATTTATCAAGTTCATCATTGATTCCTTCAATAACTTCTTCATTATTTTCTGGCTCGTCTTCCCTTGAAAGGCGAAAGTCTGGATCATTCATGTCTTCTTCTTCATTCTGTTCAACTTGCTCAGGCACATTATCTTCATCAAATACAACATGAACACCTTCTTCTATGCACAAAGTTCTTTTGTTAAAGACTTTAAAAGCTTTACTATGATTAGAATAGCCAACAAACACAGCTTCGTCACTTCGTGGATCAAATTTGCTCAAATTAATTTTTCCATTATTATGGACAAAACATTTACTCCCGAAGCAACGAAGGTGAGCTATATTGGGTTTTCTCCCTCTTAAAAGTTCATAGGGAGTCTTTTTGAGAATAGGTGTAATCATAGCTCTATTGTGCACATAGCATGCAGTACTAATGGCTTCGGCCCAAAAGTTCTTAGGAAGGCCACTGCACAAAAGTATAGTGCGAGCCATGTCCTCTAATGTTCGATTCATACTTTCCACGACACCATTTTGTTGTGGGGTTCGTGGTGCAGAAAAGTTATGTCCTACACCATTCTCCCTACAATATTCTATAAAAGATTGATTATCAAATTCGGTGCCATGATCCGTACGAATGGAAACTAACTTTTTATCATACTTGTTTTGGGCAAGCTTCATTAGTACCACAAACTCATCGAAAGTTTCATCTTTAGTAAATAGAAAGATAGGCCATACATACCTTGAGTAGTCGTCGACTAGGACGAATACGTACCTCGATCCACCGCGGCTTCTGACTTTCATAGGTCCACACAAATCCATGTGTACCAACTCAAGTGGACGCTCATTACTTACTACTCCTTTTGGTTTGAATGAAGATCTAACTTGTTTACATCGGGCACATGAGTCACACATCTTCTCTTGTTCGAATTTGATTGAGGGTAAACCCTCAACTAAATCCCACAATTTGAGTTTCTTTAAAATTGTTGGACTAATGTGTGCAAACCTCTTGTGCCACAAGCATGAATCATCCACAGTGACTTTCGTGCACGTAAAGGAACTTGTAGTGACTTTGTTTAAATCAATCATATACACGTTCCTTTTACGTAAGCCTTCTAAGATAACAGTACTAATACCTTCAATTATGATGCGACAAACATTTGAATGAAAAACGACTTTATTGCCTTTGTCACATAATTGAGAGATACTTAGCAAGTTATACTTAAGACCATCTACCAGATATACATTATTAATAGCATGTGAAGACGATATACCAATTTTACCTACGCCGATTATATTTCCCTTCATGTTCTCTCCAAAGGTGACCTTGCCACCATTGAAGGGTTCTAGTGAAAGAACCAGATTCTTGGTTCTGGTCATGTGTCTCGAACACCCACTGTCGAGATACCATATATTATTTTCTTTCACTATTATTTGCAAGAGAATTAAATACAGCTTTTAGGTACCCACGCTAAGTTGGGTCCTTTATGGTTAGTGACTCTATATACTTGATCCTTCCTAACCCATACCTGTTTAAAAATACTTTTCTTCTTAGCATAGGGTTTTCTAGGTTTATTATAATGATTGTTATTGTTACGACGCACATTAGGTTTAAATGACTGCTTCTGATTCACATATGATTTAGATTTTGAAGGTACAGATGTGTAATCGAAAGTTATGTCATAAAACCATCTGAACTCATTATTTCTAACCTCATCACGTTGAGGTACATGTTCAGACTCATTAACACTAGACACGTCATTTTCTTTAACAAAATTAGTTTGATTTTTGTTGTCATTGACATATTTGACACAATTATCTTTGACATGGCCGTTGTAACCACAATAATTGCAAATCAGATATTCTGAAAGATTGACATACTTCATTCTTCTGAAATCACGGTCAGAAGGAGTGGATTTGCACTTATCATGGTCTCTACGACTATAACATTCATGACCTAGACCCATCTTCATGTTATTATTAGATTGTTCGGTAAGGAAGTTTAAGACCTTCTGAATTCCTTCCCACTTATCATGAACTTTTCGTGCATGTAGGAGCAATTCCTTCAAAGACTGAATTTCTTTTTCACATGACGAATGGTCTACATTCGAGTCTTTGGAGGGATTGTTCTTTTTGAAATTTTCACGAAAGTCATTGAAACGTTTGTTCAAGATAAGTTTCTCCTCATTATGTTGACTTTTGGCTTGGGAGAATTTAGCCTTTATATCTTTCAATTGCTGAGAAAGAAAAGAGTTTTCTTTCTTGTGATCAAGGATAACAACTTCCTTTGCCTTAGCTTCAGATTGTAAAAGCTCATTGACTTTCTTCAATTCTAAAGTTATAGCTTCATTAGCTATAACTTTGGCTTGAAGATGTTTAATGTTGAGCTTTAACTCTGAGATTATAGCTTCATTAGCTATAACTTTAGACTCAAGAGCTTCTTTCTCAACATTTGTCATGTCTGAAGTTATAGCTGAAGTTGCCATAACTTTAGATTTGAGCTTTTTCGCTTTGGCCTTTAGAAGTTGGTTTTCCTCAGCAATGTCAAGAATTTGTTCTTTAAGATCTTTTAATTCAAGACTCTGTTCATGACAATGATCTAAGGCTTCTTCAAAATACTTAATTAAAGACTTCTTAGACAAATTTTTAACTTGCTTTTTAAGTTCAAGATGACTAACCTCTTCATCATCTTCTGAATCTGGTTCTGAATCTGAGTTACCGACAAGGCATAACTCGGATTCACTTTCATTGTCATCGTCAGAGATTAGTTCAAGACTGACGTTGCTTAGACACAAGTTGGCGACTTCTTCTTCCTCTGACTCGTCGTCCTCTGTGTCAAGATCTCCCCAGCAGTAAGCTATCATGACTTGCTTGAATTCCTTCTTGGTTTTGTCTCATTGATTTTTGTCCTTGATTTTCTTCCATGTAGGGCAATCCTTGATCATGTGATCATTATCCCCACATTTGAAGCAACCACGACTTGAGAGAGACTCTTTTGACTCAATTGGCTTTTTATAAGATTTTTTGGTGTTATTGTTAAACGTTTTCCCTTGTGGTTTATTAAAGAATTTTTTCTTAAAACGTCTAGCAAATAACACTGTTTCATCTTCAAGATCCGAATCTTGTCTTTCACTAGATTTGGCTTGTAAAGCCACTTTCTTGTTATTACTATCATTTGCCTCATCTTCATCAAGAGTAATCTCGTGAGCCATTAGGGTTCCAAGTAGCTCTTGATAAGATAGGTTAGATAGATCTTTACATTCCTCAATTACCGTCACCTTAGGTCTCCATCGTTTAGATAGACTTCTAAGGATCTTTCTGGCAATTTCCTCGGAGTCAAAAGTTTTTCCAAGATTTTTCAATTCATTAATGATACTAGAGAAGCGAGTGGACATGCTGTCACGCGATTCATTGTGTTCCATAGAGAACAGTTCGTATTTTCGCATCAGTAATGAAATACGTTGCTTTTTGACAACAGTTGTACCCTCATAGACTAACTCTAGACCATCTCATATTTCCTTGGCAGTAGAACTAGATGAGAAACGATCAAATTCAGTATGAGTCATGCCGTTTTGCGACAGACTGATAGCCTTTGAATTTTTCTCAGCTTTCTTATAATCTGCCTCAACATAGTCATCTTCTTTCTTTTCGACGCGAGTGCCATTAACAGATCCAAGCATGATCTTATTAGGGTCATTCTTAATGATTAGCCAACACTCCCAATCGTTACCCTTTATGAAATGGGTCATCATATTTTTCCATAAACTGTAGTTCTTCCCATCGAATACGGGACACTTCAGATGTTTGGAATCTATTAAAATAAAATTAAATGCAGCGGAAAATAAATAAAAATAAAAGGATAAACTGTAACACCCGCAAATGTACCCTATTTTTATAGTAAAAATATTTTACGGATACTTTTCAGCAAAATTTAATTTTAGTTTAGAATTAAATTTTCCGTGTCAAATTTAGAATTTCCGAGTCCGTATTTGGATTTTACGCGAGATTTCAACTGAATCACGTCTTAAGGCGTCTTTGACTTTTCTTGACTTTTTCCACTCACTCTCTACTTATACTAACCCTAACCTAATTCTTCCTCACACAACTCATTTCTTTCTTCCTCACTAAGAAATCAACCAAAACCTTGCCTCCATTTTTGATCCGTCTTATAATCGTCATAACTCTTTCATTTCTCGCTCAAATTCACGTAAGTTCGTCTTATTCTTTCCCTCTCATCTTCCTCTATCCGTATTGGTAATAAAATTACCGTCTTTCTCTCTTTTCAATTTATCCGTCTTTCTCAAAGGTGAATTATATTCATCTTTTGTCGTCTTTGTTTAGGTGGAGACTTTCTAGACCCCGACAAAGATTACTATCTAGTGGAGGAAGGCTTAGAAATCGTTTAAAGACTCATAAAGGTAACGGTGAAGGGTTACTCGATATAATTTAAGTGTTTTAAATGTGTTTTTCTATGTTAGTAATCGTATTTGGAATAGGATTAGTATTCATAGAACTTGTGTTGTTGATGATGAGTGTTGTTGGTTGATGATTGTTGATGATAAATAATGATTAGTGATAGTTGATAGTAGTTATTTATGATAATTGAAATTGGATGATTGAAGAGTTATTGTTCTCGCGTAGAAGTGTTCCCAGCCGGGTACCCGGCCGCCGGTTCACCTGACCGGCTGGGACTCACTACACCGACCCTTTTTCGTAAAATGATCATATCTCCTTTGTTAGTTGCTTGTTTTTGGCTTGTGACCTATCGTTGGAACCGTAAGAGGATAAGCTATCACCTCAACTTAGAATTTCTGCATTTGCATATCTATAACTCTACTTATGACAGTTTGAAGTGGACCCTTGTTTTAGTTAGTTTCCAAACTTGTTGTTTTGAGATAAGATCTATGTTTCCTATTTACTATGCTTCTTAAACTTGGTCTAATGCTTATGTAATCATTTATTGTTCCATGTTTATCAATGTTACATTTATATCATGCTTATATCACTTTACCTTGTTTTTCTCGTATGCCTTTGGTCCCAGCCGGGTAGCCGGCAGCCGGTCCCCTTGACCGGCTGGGACACACTTTATTTTCATGTTGGTTTTCGCATGATGATTGGCCTTAGTCGGGTGACCGGCAGCTGGTCCACTTGACCGGCTGAAACGTGCTGGAAGTTTCCTTGTGATTCTCATTTACGTTTTCATTTATAATATTTCCGATGGTTCATTTATCGTATAATTTTACGTAGTGACTTATAATATTAATGTTTTGAATATATGATATTTCTTTCGCTTGTATCACATGTTTTGTGACGGTTTTTGCTATGTCCCACTTTGAGTCGGTTTTTACAAAGGTTACGGTTTGAGCACTATTTTTGTTATGTGCTTTGTACTCTCATTCCCTTGGCTACCTCCACGTTCTTAAGGCTGGAATGTCGGAACGGGGAGGTATCCTACTGCTTAATTGCATGTGTTAGTGGGCATACGACGACGTTGTTGGGAGGCGAACGCTTTGCGTTGATCGACCCGGCCGTCAAATGTTGTGTACTTGCGAGGTGGTGTTATTTGCATGTAGCGTACCGCTTGTTATGAGGCTTGTGCTCTTTTCCGCCTCTTTCGTGAATTATATCGACCGAATTTGGGGTACTCGGCGTCTTTGATTGACCGAGTCTTGAATGCGAAATGTCATCGCTTGTCGAATCGGAAAATGGTTATTCCGAGAGTCTGGCCAGGTTTAGACTAGGAACCGTATTATTATCGTCGTCCTACCAGGAGGAAATTAGTCTACATATACGAAATGAATTGAATCGTGTATGCGTTCAGGGAATGTTTTTCTCCCGTGGATGCCTGTTAATCATACTTGCCAGGTACACGGTGCTAGTGCGTTTCATTTACCGTGAGAGAGGTCGTCATTGTATTGTTATGTGTGGATGGGTGATTACATGATTGATTATTCATGGTCATACAATGACTTGGCATGGTTTGTTTGTCGAGTCTCAATCTTATCAAACTTATACCGCTAACGGTGAGATGCAAGCCCTAGTGAGCGTATTCGGTTGCCTAAGAGTGTCTTCTCCGAGTCTTTGTATAACATGATGGATTCGGATTTGTATTCCATATGCTCTTTTCATTAAATATTGAATTGCCTATCTATCCTTATCGTATCTCACATGTATATCTATATATGCATGCTCTACTTTTGTATTTCCTTTTATGTACGTTAAATGTGATATGGCTGGGAGAACCTAGGGTTACTCCCCACTAATTGTGGCGTTCATGTTTTTCATGGATGAACAGGTTGCTTGATTGGATGGCTTTTTGCTTGGTATTGTGGGTTCGGGTGTGAGCTAGCGGGCGTTGTCCCTGGATGAAACACCTCTAGACGTTATTTAGCTTGTTTGCTAATCACTTTTACTTTGATAACATTTGGAGAGACTATGTCTCTTGTTGTTGTATTTCATACTTTAGTTTGTAATATTTGACACTCCTCGTTTTTTTCAATTGCATGTAAAAAGGTTTTTAAAATACCGTATTTCCGCTAATTAGTTCACATGCTTGTATGTTTTTATTTTCCGCGTTCGCGAGGGTTGTCACAGTTGGTATCAGAGCTTTATCGCTCCCGAGGCACACACGTGAACCCTAAACTTAAATTACTTGACCATGAAATAATAAATGAGAGATGGGTAGACTTAAGGACCTAAGGTGGTAGTCTTGGTGTACTTGATGTTTGTTAGGTTCTAACTTGTTTGTTGATTGTGTTGAGTGATGTTATGTTTGTTTGTATCTACCGTCTTGAGGAGGATCATGTGTTACCTAGAAGAAGTATCCTCTACCGAAGGTTGAAGATTGACAAGCCTAATTGAAGTGTATTTCTTCCTCATCGATGTTTTCTCTCGTCCTTAATGTATCATGCTCTCTTCCATCTATCTAAGTGCTTCTTTATCATCTAACGTCTTCTCCCCTTAGAGATTACTCTTGTTACTTCCCTCCTCCTTATCAATTTGTATCCTTACCTTCCTCATGTAACATTTTTGTGGATGCCATACCCATTTGTTTGTGATATATTATACTTGGTCGGAAGAATTTTGAACTTTGTGGAATATTAGTGTTTGTTAGAATGAATTTGTGATTTGAGGAAAATGGTATAGATCTAATTTCACCCTATAGTGGTGAGAGTTGGTATCCTTGAGAAAAGTGTGGTAAGGTATGTTTAATGATTTTAATGTATAAATGCTTGCCATGACTTGTGTGTAAATAGTTCATGATATTCGATGGTGTAAGGTTGAATGAGGTGGTTATGACTTCTTAACTCATTAGTAATTTAGTCTTTTGGACTTAGAAGTTTAGTATTGTTTTGAAGACCATGCTTATGATAGGTCTAATTGGTGTAAATAGGAAGCTTTGAATGATATCTTGAGGTGCGAAATACTTTTGAGATTAAGTGACGTCTTGTGGTTCCTATTGTGTGTTTGTGAGTATAGGCTTGGTGGAAAAGCATTTGGCTATAGTTCTTGGATTTAAAGATATGATCTTATCTTATGGTATCGGAGACTCGCTTGAAGTAGTAAGGTTTCGTTGTAAGTTGAACCATATTACTTGAGGATTATAGATATGAGCGAGATTCGATGATGTGAGCTATGATGGAAATACCTTTGGACGT
>JAIUZE010004231.1:0-27521 GCA_022085475.1 Heliosperma pusillum
GCATCTTTAGTCGCTTGACGCTGGGAATCGTTGAAATAGGCAGGAACGGTAATGACAGCATCCTTAACTTCGGAGTCAAGGTAGGCCTCTGCAGTCTCTTTCATCTTCATGAGCACCATGGAGGAAATCTCTTCTGCAGAGTAATGCTTTTCGACGCCCTTATAAGTGACAACAATCTCAGGCTTGCTGTCTTTTAGAGGACAAGAAATCACCTTAAAAGGCCAGAGTTTAAGGTCGCTTTGGACTGTTTGATCAGTGAATCTCCTACCAATGAGCCTCTTTGCATCTGACATAGATAAGAACAGAAAACTAATTATAAAATTCAGAAAAACGACCGAGGGGATATTGCTCATACTGAACATTGGATCATTAAAAATTCATGAATATACTTACTCGAGAAGTCGAAGGAAAATCAAGAGAAACTGAAGTGTAAAAACAATTGAACTGTTTGCAAAGTTGGCAATGCTAAAATTTACTTACTCGTCCAATAATGAAAAGATACAAAAGTACTCCGTAGTTCATTTCCATACGCATCATCCAGCTAAAAGAACTTTGTGTTAGAGAGTACTAATTAGATACTCCTATATTAAAAGGACTTGGAATTTATTCGGACGATTTAAAGGGAAAATTTTGAATTGTATAAGTTACTCCGTATTAGTGTTTTTATTAAGTGTATACTAAGTGCAAACATTTATAACCTAAATATTGTGACATTTACAAAAATTTCTCATCAATTATGGTAAAAATGAATTTCTACTTTTAACACAAATTCTGGTTTAAGACAAATTCTTGTTTTAAGACGAAATGTTAATAAATAGAACAAAAGTAAAATGCTTAGAGATGAAGAAGATATCTGTCCTATAGACAAGTTGAATACTAATTAACCCGTTTTAACCTGACCGTCTTATAGATGTATTACAGCGTATGATGTAGTGGCAAGTGTTAAAATGACTTAAATAGAAAGTTTGATGATCTAATCAAAATACACTACTTCGTTTAATTACTAGTACTTTAGTCTTTTCACTCGTTTGCAAGTACCCTCCTTCCAACTCATGTAAATTTCATAAATTGTTACGTAGAAGCTAGTTTTGGCCTAATTCAACTTGTATTGCTTTGAGGTTAGTTTCACTTTAATGTCGTCAGGTTTAATTTGAGCCATTTACACATTTTAGTGCTTAAACTCCGTAAAAAAATCATAATTTCTTGTAATCTAAATTGAAGTACGGAGTATATATTTTGACTTTTGAGCATGATAAAGTAGGTCTTTCGCAAAATTATGTGAACATTTAATAATATGGGCAGGGGTGTAACCGAACCGATTTGAGCTCGAGCTCAGTTGGGCTTTGAAGTTAGCTTGAGCTTGGAATCGGCTCAGAACTCTCCGAGCTCAAAAATTCAAAGCTCAGAATCGGATCAGATAGAATAGGCTCAGGCTCCGACTCGAGCTCCATTTAATCATTATTTTCGTTTAATTTCACTTTTTAAATCAAATCATAAATAAATATGTTTGAAGATAAATACTCCTAATAAACAAATTAAATGTAACAATTATATAATAAAAATATAATATTCATAAATGTTCAAATAATATTAAATAAGAACAAATATAGTTGCAAAATATTAACACTAAATAATAAAAAGAACAGAATGAGCCTAAACCGAGCTTCCAATCCGAGCTTTATTAAGAGTGGAATCGGATCTGATTTGGTCATGTTCGACTCAAAATTGGCTCGAAACCAGTTTTGGCCAATTTCGAGTCGAGCTTTGACCGAGTTTATTCTGAAAGCTGTACGAGCCGGCTCAGATCATTTACAGCCCTATATGAGTATTTAAAACAATATCGATTATTTTGCATGCAACATCAAAGCAAAGCAACTAAAGAAAGAAAGAGGAGAAAAAAAAGAGAAAACCGTAAATAGTACTCCGTATTAGTAGGGTTGATGGAAACTTGATTTTTAGCAGCTTCACCAACAAGCCTCTCATGTTGAGAGAAAGCGACACAAGACGGCGTCGTTCTGTTGCCTTGGTCGTTGGTGATGATTTCAACACGGTCATGCTGCCATACTCCTACACATGAGTACGTCGTCCCGAGATCGATTCCTATGGCTGCACCTTTTCTTCCATTTCCCGCCATTTTCACTCAGTATTTAATTAATTAATTATTGTGTGCTACTTGTTAATTTTTTATTTTTTTTTAAACAATGAATGTGGAAAGTGATTTGGAAATAAAACTAGAGAGAGCTATTGAGGTACATATAGGTAGACCTGGCAAATGGGTCAAACGGGTCGGGTTTGGGTCGGGTCAGTTTGGGTCGGGTCATTTCGGGTTTGCTCAATCTTTCGGGTCGGGTCGGGTCGGGTCACGTTCGGGTTTGGGTCAGTTTCGGGTTTGGGTCACTTCGGGTTTGGGCCATTTCGGGTTTGGGTCATTTTGGGTCAGGTAATTTCAAATTCATATCCGATTTATTTAGGCCATTTTTGGGTCAAAATGATCAAGTTAGTTTTCGAGTTAAGCCCAGCGTCAAGCCAAACTTGCACGTGCCAACTAATCACAAGAAATTGGGTCATTTAGGATCATTTCCAATCGGGTTATCTGTGGGTCGGTGGTTTCGTGTCGGGTTATTTTGGGTCGGGTCTCTTTCGGGTCAGTCAAGGTTCGGGTCGGGTCTGGGTCGGGTCGGGTCAATTCGGGTTTCGGGTCATTCTCGGGTCACGCAATTCCGGGTCGCTTTCGGGTCTCGGGTCAGCCTTATCGGGTCGGGTTATTCGGGTCGGGTCAGTTTTGCCAGGTCTACATATAGGCGGACAATGGTCTTTTCAGCTGCCCTTTCTTAATTCTTATGTCTTCTCAACTTTTTTTTCACAAATTCTTATTTAAGACTGAGATATCCGTCTTAAGCTTAAGACGGATACCATATTCTCTCACAAAATACCCATTTAAGGGTGAGTGGAGAGCACATGGGGGGTGCCCACCTTGTCCCCTCTACCCATTTTCTCTCACAAAATATCCGTTACAAGATCTGACCCGTCTTAAGCAAGACCTACTGCTTTTTTTTATGCCTTTGAGTAGACCTGGCAAACGGGTCAACCGGGTCGGATTCGGGTCGGGCCAGTTTGGGTCGGGTCAATTCGGGTCTTTCGTTGATTTCGGGTTAATTCGGGTCGGGTCGGGTTATTTCGGGTTTCGGGTTTGTTTCGGGTTAGTTGTCGGGTCCGTTTCGGGTCAACCGGGTCGGGTTATTTCGGGTCGGGTCATTTTCGGGTCAAAGAATAAGAGACAAAAGGTCATTTTAAGTCTTTTCGGTTCAATTAAAGTTATGTTTTGTCGGGTCATTTTCGGGTTGAGTGGTTTTGGATCGGGTTATTTTCGGGTCGGGTCAGTTACGGGTCAAGAAAGATCGGGTCATGTTCGGGTCGGGTCGGGTCTAATTGGATTTCGGATCACATTCGGGTATTGTAGTTCGGGTCAATTTCGGGTCACGGGTCGGGTCATTCGGGTCGGGTCAATCGGGTCGGGTTGCTTTTGCCAGGTCTACCTTTGAGTTTCCCAACCTCACCGTCACTCTCATTTGTAGTCCACTAGACGGCACAGTGCACACATTCAAAAATTAAGTAATTATTGTTTGAGAGTATTGGAGTTAGAGACCGGAATTGTTATATCACGCCTCTTGTTTTATTTGTTATGCTTTCTATTTTTTTTTTCTCTTTTATCATTTCCACATCCATATCCCATTTTTTGTATTAAAAAAAAATACGATGTAATAGTTATCGTTATATCAAAGATGAATTTTAGAGACGGTTTTTATTAAAATAATTATAGTGTTATCGTAATTGAGTTTCGCTATCAAATTAAATATCATTTTATCGTAAATGTATTTAGTTTGGAAATGATTTTTAAATAAGTAGTTATTTTTTATCGTGATTGATTTTTGGGGACGGTTTTTAGAGTAACTAATATCGGTTCATCGTAAATGAGTTTGGAGATGGTTTTTTTAATAACTAATTTAATATGTATGACGTTCAACGAGTATGGTTTCTAATAACTAATTTAATACGTATGACGTTCAACAAGTATAGTTTATCGTTCGAATGCCAATTATTGATGTTAATTTGCGACGATTTCAGAAGCGGAAGACGGAAAAAAAAACTAATAATTCGAAAATCATCCCAAATGAAAATAAAAAGACCGGATTTAAAAAAAAAAGTGACCCTAACGTGTAGTCCACACGTTTTGGCCTGGCCGAGACGTGTAGTCCACACGTTTGGGTCACTTTTCCGTTTTTTTTTTTTTAAGTTTAAGACTTACTTTTTTTTTACGGTTTTATTTTTAAATTGAGTCGTAATGTATGTCGTAGTGTTGTTTTAATATATTTCTATCAAGACGAGTAGGAAAATTACCTTTAAAATTTGTATAAATTGTTGAATATTAGTTTGTTTATATAGATTATGTAGTTTGTTTATATTGATTAAGTAAGTTTTATTTCGTTATTGAAGTAAAGTGTTAGTTTTGAGATGATTTTAATCGTGTTGAACTGCGGTCCATCCCTGTTATATGAATCGTTGTTGAACTGTGTTTCTCGTCGTTATACGTACTAAATAATTAATTATAAAAATGGTCAGCATTACTTATTTCAATAAAACGATATTTACGTTTTTTTTAGTGTTGAAATGTTTTAGAGAGATAAAAGGGTAAAATAGGAAATAAAAATAAAAGAGGGGCGCAACAAGTAAAATAGGGGGCGTGATATAGCAATTCCTGTTGAGCGTCTCACATTATAAGACGGTTTATTGTATAAAATTCAATCTTTTATCGAATGAACTTTTGTAGAAAAATAGCGTCTCATGGTGTAGATCATGTTCTTTTTTGCTGATAGGAGGTGAAAAGAATGGAATGGAGCTGAGTTCAACTAAATTAAACTGAATAATATTAAAGTAAGAGTTAATTTGTTAATAGATGAGCTTAACTTAACTTCACTGAATATAGCCGACTTGAACTGAAATTAGATAGCTGAAATTAAACAAAAGTGAACTGAGCCTAAGACTGTCTTATTCTATTTCTGTAAGAACGAACAAAAATTCACAAGAATATTTAGAAAGATCATAATCTTTCTTACTACTAAGAGAATAAGAGATTCTCGTAATAGTTTTCCGTCTAAACACATTATTTACTCAAAATCATGAGCCTTTATTTTGGATGCTAGTTATTTAAGGATCATCTCAATTACCTTTTCTCTCCATTACCTTCCATTACCTCTAATAAAGCAATATAAAATCATTATTCTCCTTCCACCTCAACAAACACTCGACCGTTGGATGTTCCGGAACAAAATCTCGTCCGTTGAGAGGTAATGGAGAGAGCAAGGTAACGGAGAGGATCTTTGCTCAATTATAACATGCACAGTTGAGAGGTAACGGGGCTAGTGTCTTTCCATATCCTCTTACTACCAATATTGATAATGATAGTACCCGTGATCTTAATTAATCTTTTGGTTAAGAATTTCATAACCCCTGATACGCAATTAATGGGATGTTTGTAAATTGTCTGACTTAGTAAATAACGAGATTGTTACTCAAATACTCCCTCATATTCTGAGCAATGTTCCCCCTTTCCATTTTCGTCTATTCAAAATAACTTCCCCCTTTCCTTTTTTGGTAAACTTTTATACTTATTTTAATCACATTACCCCACTACAATACCCATATTTTATCTTATTTTAATCACCTTACCCCACAACAATAATTATTTTAATCACTTCACTCCACAATAATACCGCACAATACATTCCCTCTCTTCAATCACCTCACCCCACTACATTATTTTTGCTTATTTAATTAAAATCCTTAAAATTTGTGCAAAATGAGAAAGGGAAGAAAGCTTAGAATAGGAGGGAGTAACTAATATTCCATTGCCACATTATGATATTCCATATACCCTCCTTTGGGGTTTGTCTCTGGATGGAAATTTGTCTACCAAAACGACTACATGATTAGCACAAGGTTTGTTCGACCAAAATATTGACAAATGTGAATTTTACTGGATTTGGAAATTGAATATTCCCCCAAAGCATGAGTTTTTTCTCTGAAAAACTTGTGTTGACGGCCTCCCTACTAAAGATAGGCTTCTTATAATAAAAGTCATATTAATATATCACCTCATTGTATATTGTGTAATCATACATTCGAAAACAAAGATCACTTCTTTTTCGAATGTCCTTTGATAGGTATTGTTATACAAGGCATGCACATAACAAGCTTTAACTCTTTTTTGCAAATTATGACAGCCTTTCAAGTGAACGTTTTTTAATAATGAAACTCAATTATCTCAAAAACTTAATTCCAAAGGATGATTTCACTAAGATTATTTTTTTTGGTGGAGTGTGTGGTTTTATAAAAACGTTAATAATGTTCATATCAATATCAACAAACTTATTATTTTATGTAACAATAGCATTAAGATTTGGAATTAGACTAGAAATAAAGATACCAATAATCCCGATAAAGACAAGTCCGGTTGAAACACTTCTAATAGGAAAGATATTTGGTGGGGAAACTCTACAAGCGGTTTTCTAAAGCTAAATTTTGACGGATCGAAAATAGATGGAAATAAAGTTGTTGTAGGTTATTGTATTAGACATCATAGTGACAAAGTTATCTTGTTAGGAGCAAACCAGTGCGGATCTAATAGCATACTTGATGCAGAAGCACTCGCTTTAAAAAAAAGGCATTTTAGCAGCTAAATACTTAGAAATTTCAAAACTAATTGTTGAAGATGATAATTTGTGTGTTATTAACCCGCTCCATAGTAACTGGCAAATACCGTGAGAAATTTCAAGTATTATGCAAGATGTGATGGTAGACCTTCATTCCTTCGAGAGAGTGCATTAACAATTGCTTTCTCGAGGCCAACAAAGTTGCTGACTTTATGGCCTCTATTCGACATTCTTGTCCAACTCTTCCGAGGTGGTTTGAAAGCCGGTGCCTTCAACTTACCTCCCTCATTCGAAATAATAAGATAAGTTGATCATATCCTAGAGGATTAATCTTGTTTTCTTATCTTATAAAAAAAATAAAAAAATAACATATATATCAACATTTGATACTACTTTTCCACTAGCCCACTTTTGAGTATATAACATGTCCAATTTAAGGTATAAATTTTAATATAGAGATTGTTGTTATGAAATATTATTATATGGATGTCCATATCTTATAGGATACTAGAATATACTATCTTATGGAAACTCTACCTCTATTATATGTGTATATATATCCCTTATAATGGAATAATAACATAGGTCCGTCTTCCTTACTTTCTCTCTACCTTCTCTCTATAATTATCTCTCCCTTTGTTTCACAACACGTTATCAGCACGAGCCTAACCAATTGGGTAAATAATTATTATTCAAATATGATAATATAGAGGTTCATATCAGATCTTATTCTATTATTTACTTAAGGTATGTTTACTAATTTACTACTCGTGAAAACCTATGAATCTACGAACTAAGAACTGAGAATTAATCAAACAATTATTGCATACAAAGTATATTATTAAATTGCCACATGCTTATGAAACAATTTTGTAACATTGATTTCTCGATTGCTTCGATCAACTTTTGCATAAATATTTTGTTTATATTTAATTTATGTTTACCTGTCCGTACGGTAATGATGATCATTATTTATATACATATTTTATGCTTCCCGTAGACACAATTAACTCGATTTACCGTCTTTCCTTGCTTATTTCTATGCTATTTTAGCTAGAATATAGATTCTGCCGCTTTTGTTATGTTTTAATGCAGATTGGATGCATTTGGAGCTTTTTGAGATGCTATGGAGCATGGCGGAGTTGGATCGTAGAAGCTAGGCACGGGAATCGAGGAAGAAAAGAGAAGAAATGAAGGAAAGTGAAGAAAACGAGCTAAAGGAAGGTTTGCTCGATCGAGCAGTCCAACCTTGCTCGGTCGAGTCGTTGTCAGAGCTTGCTCGATCGAGCAGAAGGCCCTTGCTCGATCGAGCAAGTCACTATTTCGGCGGATTTTCGTGTTTTCCTTAAATTTAACCTAATTAGTAGGATCTTTTGTAATATAAAAAGAAAGCTCGTCTTTCTTAATTAGATATTCATATACATGCTTTCTTATGCTTTTTAATACTCTAGGGCTTTAAATCATAAACCCTAGTTTAGTTTGCTTGCCTCCGGATTTATTTCATCAAAGACGATTGTCTTTAGTTCATCTTGTAATCGGTATTCTTCAATCTTTCTTAGTTATTTATTTAATTACCTTCTTGTTCTTTAATTATTCTTTGTTATTCCTTTCATTGTTGTTAATCATGTTTGCCTTAATTATTATTGTTGTTATTTATATTATTATGAGTAGCTAAATTCCTTTCTAGGGTTGAAAGGGGATCTAGGGTTGTTAGAAGGGGTAGATTAATTAATTGAATTGCAATTGCATGGTTATCGTTTGATTATCGTTTTAATTCTAGTTGTTTGATTACTGGCCAGGATTAATTAACTAGTCTTGCAAATTAGGATTGACACCGACCGGGTTAAGACTAAGATAGGCTACGATAAGTGAATAGAACTCGTTTAATGATAGCGATCGCATGTTAAATTGTAGATCTAAAGGGCATAATTGAATCGACCGATCTTGTGACCTTAGATAACTTTATTGCATGATAATTGATTACTCCCTATCCCTGAACAATAATCCTAGTGAACCTGTGACCCTAGACTTTTAATCTCATTGTTTTCAACCTTATTAGTTTGTTATTGCTTATGGTTAGTTATTGCTTATTACTAGTTGTTATTATTATTAGTTATAGTTGTTATTGTTATTGTTGTTATTTATTGTTGTTATTGATTGCTTTTAGTTTAGAACTCAATCTCAAACCCCGAAATTGTTACCTAAGAGACAAACCTAGTTTAACATATTAAAATACTACTGCCTCCCTGTGGATTCGATACCTTGCTTACCGCTGACTATTAGTTAGTAGTGAATTAGGTTTTACTTTGATTAAGGTGACGCGACTTTACCCTTATCAAATTTGGCGCCGTTGCCGGGGAGGCAACAGTTTTCTGTTTGTTTCTACTTAGCTTGTCTTTTTCGTCTCAGGGAACCTAAGTTCCTTGAGACCGTTCTCATCCTTTTCTTTAGTTTTTGTTTATGCCCAGGTGATGATCATTATTTATATACATATTTTATGCTTCCCCTAGTCACAATTAACTCGATTTACCGTCTTTCCTTGCTTATTTCTATGCTATTTTAGCTAGAATATCGATTCTGCCACTTTTGTTATGTTTTAATGCAGATTGGATGCATTTGGAGCTTTTCGAGTAGATATGGAGCATGGCGGAGTTGGATCGTAGAAGCTAGGAGCGGAAATCGAGGAATAATGAGGAGAAATGAAGAAAAGTCGAAGGAAACAAGCTATAATGATAGTTGCTCGACCGAGCATGTTACCTGTGCTCGATCGAGTCGCATTGTGTCCTTGCTCGATCGAGCAGAGTCACCTTGCTCGATCGAGCAAGCTCTATTACGGCGGATTTCTTTTATTTTCCTTAACTTTAGACCTAATTAGTAGGATCTTTTGTAATATAAAAAGGAAGCTCGTCTTTCTTAATTAGAAAACGAGAGAGACATGCTTTCTTAGGCTTTAGAATACTTTTAAGCTTTAATTCAGAAACCCTAGTTTAATTTACTTTGCCTCCGGATTTATTTCATCAAAGACGATTGTCTTTAGTTCATCTTGTAATCGGTATTCTTCAATCTTTCTTAGTTATTTATTTAATTACCTTCTTGTTCTCAATTGTTCCTTGTTCATCCTTTCATAGTTATTAATTATGTTTACTTTAATTATTATTGTTGTTGTTTATATTATCATGAGTAGCTAAATTCCTTTCTAGGGTTGAAAGGGGATCTAGGATTGTTAGAAGGGGTAGATTAATTGATTGAATTGCAATTGCATGGTTATCGTGTGATTATCGTTTTAATTCTAGTTGTTTGATTACTGGCCAGGATTAATTAACTAGTCTCGCAAATTAGGATTGACACCGACCGGGTTAAGACTAAGATAGGCTACGATAATTGAATAGAACTCGTTTAATGATAGCGACCGCATGTTAATAGTAGATCTAAAGGGCATAATTGAATCGACCGATCTTGTGACCTTAGATAACTTTATTGCATGATAGTTGATTTTATCCTTACCCCTGAACAATAATCCTAGTGAACCTGTGACCCTAGACTTTTAATCTCATTGTTTTCAACCTTATTAGTTTGTTATTGCTTATAGTTAGTTCTTGCTTATTATTAGTTGTTATTATTAATGTTATTAGTAGTTATTGTTATTGCTTTTATTTATTGTTATTATTGATTGCTTTTAGCTTAGAACTCAAATCTTAAACCCAGAAATTGTTACTATAGAGACAAACCTAGTTTAACAGATTAGAATACTACCGCCTCCCTGTGGATTCGATACCTTGCTTACCGCTGACTATTAGTTAGTTGTGACTTAGGTTTACTTTGATTAAGGAGACGCGACTTTACCCTTATCAAATTTGGCGCCGTTGCCGGGGAGGCAACAGTTTTCTGTTTGTTTCTACTTAGTTTGTCTTTTTCGTCTCAGGGAACCTAAGTTCCTTGAGACCGTTCTCATCCTTTTCTTTCGTTTTTGTTTATGCCCAGGTGTTCTAGGTCCGTTCTCGTGCCCTACGATTCCGAACCAGAGAAGACTCTCCGGTCTAGACGAAACTTTTGGAAGGAAATTCAAGAAGCGGAAGACTTGAGTACGCTTGAAACAGTTTACGCCGAATTCGTCGCAGAAAAACCGTCCTTAGAAGAGGATACACCTATTTCTGCACCTACTACCACCATGCCTACTCTAGCCAGCCACTCGGAGCCTACTGTTGCATCTATTCCCAAGGGATTTCAACTCCCTACTACGGGTAATAGTACTTTTGAGATTCGTCCATCTTATATCTCTTTGGTGGAGCAAAATATGTTTGGAGGGAGCCCTACTGAGGATCCTGCTAAGCATATGGAGAAATTTACCAACTATTGCTGCTCTATTCCTTTGACGGGTGGAGTGACACAAGATCAGATCAAGTTGGTGTTGTTTCCCTTCTCACTACGAGACGGGGCAGAAGATTGGTTGAGTGAGTTGGATATGGCTGCACTTGGCATCACCGATTGGAATTCTTTGGCTCTTGCATTCTACAAAAGATATTTTCCGCCACAGAAAACCAATGTCATTAGAAGTCAAATCACAAGTTTCAAACAAGGTCCCCAAGAAAACTTTAATGAGGCCTGGGTTCGCTTCAAAAAGCTTGTCAAGTCTGTTCCACATCATGGTTTTGATACTTGGTTTTTATGCAACCAATTTTATAATGGGTTATATGATGATCAGAGGAATTTGCTCGATTCTGCTGCTAATGGGAGATTCCAAAATAACACTACTGATGCCAATGCTTGGAAGTTAATTGATGAGATGGCTACTCACAATGCTGAGTATGGGAATCTTAGGGGCAATGCGAGGAGAGGAGGTACGGATAATGCAGTTGCAGCTCAGTTAGAGGCATTAACTGCCAAAATTGCCGAGTTACAAACTTCAAAGTCCTTGGAGAATAAGCAAACAGTTCATGCCATGGTTCAACAAGAGCCAACCTGTGAAAGATGTGGTACTATGGGGCATAATGCAGTAGAATGTATGAGTACGGTTGATCAAGTGCTTGCCTTTCAATCCTTTAAGCAAGGTTCACCGTACTCTAACTTTTACAATGAAAGGACAAGAGAGCATCCCAATTTCTCCTACCGAAGTCAGAATGTTCTTAATCCGACCCCACCACCACCTCAGCAACAAAGTTCATCTTATGTGATTCCTCAGAATCGCAATTCTCAAGGTAACTTCAATCGTTCTAATCAAGGTGGCCAAAACTTCCAACAACCTCCACCTCCACCACCTCCAAGTAATGATATGGCGGAACTGAAAGCCATGTTGCAGCAGAGTCTTATGATCCAACAAAAGCAAGATGCTCAGATCTCACAACTGTTAGCTCATAACAAGATGGTTGACACTCAAATTGCCCAATTGGCAATTCAAAATCCACATAAACAACCGGGTAATCTTCCTCCTCAAGGACACCCTCCACATGAGCAAGTCAATGTCATCACCTTGAGGAGTGGAACACATTACAAAGGCCCTGAAATGATAAGGGATGCAACCAATGAAAGCTTGGAAGTTGCGGATCAAAGTTCGAAAAAAGGCGAAAATAAGGCTGAAACAGAGGTTGCTCGATCGAGCAGCACCCCCTTGCTCGATCGAGCAACCCAGAAAATTTGCCCAAATTTGTCTCGGGAAGTTTCTGAAAGTTACAGTACACAAAAACTCGATCGAGCAAACCCTCTGCTCGATCGAGCAACCCCTGATTTGGATGAAAAGCCTTCTACTTCATCTTCTAAAGCCAAAGAAGCCGAGCCCATTGTAATTAAACTTCCTTTTCCTCAACGCCTACATAAATCAAAGCTCGATAAACAGTTTGGGAGGTTTATGGAGGTAGTGAAGAATTTACAAGTGAGTGTACCATTTACCGAGTTGATCACTCAAGTGCCGGCCTATGCAAAGGTTCTAAAGGATATATTGACAAGGAAGCGGTCCTTTAATGAAGTGGAGACGGTTGCATTTACTGAGGAATGCAGTGCTGTTTTGCAATCCAAATCACCACCTAAGCTAAAGGATCCAGGGAGTTTTTCTATTCCTTGTAATATAGGCCGCTTAACAATAGATAAAGTCCTTTGTGATTTAGGGGCTAGTGTTAGTGTAATGCCATATTCTATATGCAAAAAGTTAAATATGGGTCAACTTACTGTTACAAACATGACCTTACAAATGGCAGACCGTTCTATTAAACACCCTTTGGGGATTTTAGAAGACGTACCGGTTAGAGTAGGGAAGTTTTTCATACCAGTTGACTTTGTTGTCTTAGATATGGCTGAGGACACCCAAACTCCTATCATCTTGGGACGACCATTCCTCCATACTGCGGGGGCGGTTATAGATGTTAAGAATGGGAGACTTACACTGACAGTGGGGGATGACACTATCACTTTCAACCTAGATAAGGCAATGAAGCACCCCCTACCAGAAGAGACATGTCATAGGGTTGATATTGTTGATTTAACTATTGATGACTGTCCCCCTTTGCGTTTGGATAGGGATCCTCTGGAGATCGCCTTAAATCCCAAGAGTGCTGAAACTGGAAGCTCACGGAGTAAACTCAAGTCCATATGGTCGAGACCATTCACAAAAACCAAGGTGAGCAAGTTTGGGTCGGTTTCACTACAAACCGACAAGGGTGAGATTCTCCAAGTCAATGGTCAGCGCTTAAAGACCTATTACGATAAAGCATTTATAGGAGTGAGAGAGGTCGTCAACCTTTCCACTCTTGATAAACCACCATGACTTTGAGGTACCACGGTCGTGCGGGACCGATATAAACCAGCGCTAACCGGGAGGCAACCCGGCATTTACTTGTATTTCATTTGTAAATTTATTTCGTTTAGCTTAATTATCAATGTCACAGTTACATTAGATTTAGTTTGGATAGTTACTATACTTGTGCTTTATTGAGTGCGGTGAGGGAGCGATCTAACAATTCTATTAAGTGTTTGCAGCTAATACAATTGGAAGTCGCTTTAATAATAAGAAACGAAAAGCAAAGCAAAGAAAGTAAGAAGAAAAGAAGAGAAAATAAGTGCAAAGCTGAACATCACAGGTTGCTCGACCGAGCAAACACATGCTCGATCGAGTTTTTTTTGCTACGTCCAACATCCAGCAACTCAAGCAAGGTTGAAAATCAGAATTTTGAAGGTTGCTCGATCGAGCAAGCTCCTCTTGCTCGATCGAGTCGGTCAGTTCGAACCTGCCCGAAGCTTAAAAAGCCAGTTTTCACCAATTTTCTCTTCATTCCTCTTCTTATTTCGTCCTTGTTCTTCACTACCTCACCCTTATTTTCTTAATTACTGGTATTATCTATCCTTATACTTTCTTCTATTGTATTTTCTTTTAGTTATTTCCCCTTCTCCCTTTGTTAGTTGTGTCCTTTAGGTTGCTGTTGTTGGTTATTGTGTGATGCTGTGCTGTTAGCGTCACAATGAGGACACTGTGACATTTAGGTTTGGGGGAGAGTCTTTATTTATGTTGTGTGTTTAGTTTATTTAAAAAAAAAAAAAATCATAAAAATTGAAAAATTTACAAAATCCAAAAACATGTTTTCATTTTATTAGGTCGAGTCTTGGTGAATTGAATTACAATGATGATAATTTGCATTGTTTCTACATTTGAATCCCAAATAAGTTGTCCATGTACATTGTTTTGACTTACTATTTTTGAAAACAAAGCTCATAGTACAAGTCTTGACCGTTTTTGACATACCTTTTGCTAATTAGATTTGGCAATTTTTGTTGGTAAACCACTTAAAATTCTGAGGTCTTTAGAGCTTCCTAGGCCAGGAACATCAATAAACTGGTCTCATTGTTTTTAGGCTTGAGTGTGGTACTCCTTGTGGAATGTGTAACATCAAATTGCATAAGTGTGACATTCGTTTCTTGATACTATACGCGTTCGTTTGATAAGTGCATGAGGAAAGGTGATTCTTTTTGTTCAAATAAGCCTCACATAGCCAAAAAGACTTGATTTTATACCCTTATTATTGAGTTCTCTATGTTTAGCCCATTTGAGCTTTTGTAGCCTGTTTCATAACCTATCTAATAGCTACATTCCTAGAATTTGCCTACCTTATCGGGACAGTCGCAGTTGCATGTTTTTCTTATCTACTTGTCTACTATGGTTGGGTCGGGATTTCAAAAAGAATATCAATTGGGTGTAGCAAGTATGTTGGCAATTGTGTCATTTATTCCCTTTGTTGAAAAAAAAATGTTGTGAAGCAAAAAGAAGAAAAAAGACATTTGATTTGGAAAGAAAAAAAAAATGAATGAAGAAAAAAAGAAAAAAAAAGAAAGAAAAAAATTGTTGCTTCATTGAATTATTCAAGGGAAAATGAAAGGGAATTTACTAGAGTCTAATCCATTTTTCAGAGAGCAATATCGATCTTTCTCTTGTGTTGTCAAAGTTTAAGATGATTTCTCTAGTCGGTGTTGGTTTGTGCTAGTCTTGTAGATTTGTTTTGGTACGTGTCGCTGCGACTACCGGTCTTAGCCCCACATTCCCAAACGTGCCTTGGCACAACCCATTTCTACCTTCACCCATTAGCCTTCCTTTTTGTCCTGATTCATGTACTTTGTAGCGAATGCGTATTTGTTGGGGAAATTACTATCTTCACAAAACTCATTTCTTTCTATCTTCACAAAACTCACCTTTACATAAACTTATGAGTGCATGAGTGAATCCGCGAGAATCCGACAAATTGAGCCTTGCAAGATTGAAAGGTATTTGGTTATGTCTACACTACGGTATCATGTAAAATCTTGGAGTATGAGCTGCGTTTTCTACTTTCCCGTACCTTTGAATTTGTTTTATTGGTACAACTTGGTCATTACTTTGTTATAGATATGGATAGCTTGAGATTTGTATGTGCATTAACATTAGCTTTGAGTTTTTCATTCACCATTTGTATGTTTGTCTTTGTATGTGTTGGTTGCTTTGCTTAGGGACAAGCAAAGGATTGGTTTGGGGGAGTTTGATGATCATTATTTATATACATATTTTATGCTTCCCTTAGACACAATTAACTCGATTTACCGTCTTTCCTTGCTTATTTCTATGCTATTTTAGCTAGAATATAGATTCTGCCGCTTTTGTTATGTTTTAATGCAGATTGGATGCATTTGGAGCTTTTTGAGATGATATGGAGCATGGCGGAGTTGGATCGTAGAAGCTAGGCACGGAAATCGAGGAAGAAAAGAGAAGAAATGAAGGAAAGTGAAGAAAACGAGCTAAAGGAAGGTTTGCTCGATCGAGCTGTCCAACCTTGCTCGGTCGAGTCGTGGTCAGAGCTTGCTCGATCGAGCAGAAGGCCCTTGCTCGATCGAGCAAGTCACTATTTCGGCGGATTTTCGTGTTTTCCTTAAATTTAACCTAATTAGTAGGATCTTTTGTAATATAAAAAGAAAGCTCGTCTTTCTTAATTAGATATTCATATACATGCTTTCTTATGCTTTTTAATACTCTAGGGCTTTAAATCATAAACCCTAGTTTAGTTTGCTTGCCTCCGGATTTATTTCATCAAAGACGATTGTCTTTAGTTCATCTTGTAATCGGTATTCTTCAATCTTTCTTAGTTATTTATTTAATTACCTTCTTGTTCTTTAATTATTCTTTGTTATTCCTTTCATTGTTGTTAATCATGTTTGCTTTAATTATTATTGTTGTTATTTATATTGTTATGAGTAGCTAATTTCCTTTCTAGGGTTGAAAGGGGATCTAGGATTGTTGAAAGAGGTAGATTAATTAATTGAATTGCAATTGCATGGTTATCGTTTGATTATCGTTTTAATTCTAGTTGTTTGATTACTGGCCAGGATTAATTAACTAGTCTCGCAAATTAGGATTGACACCGACCGGGTTAAGACTAAGATAGGCTACGATAATTGAATAGAACTCGTTTCATGATAGCGATCGCATGTTAAATTGTAGATCTAAAGGGCATAATTGAATCGACCGATCTTGTGACCTTAGATAACTTTATTGCATGATAATTGATTACTCCCTATCCCTGAACAATAATCCTAGTGAACCTGTGACCCTAGACTTTTAATCTCATTGTTTTCAACCTTATTAGTTTGTTATTGCTTATGGTTAGTTATTGCTTATTACTAGTTGTTATTATTATTAGTTATAGTTGTTATTGTTATTGTTGTTATTTATTGTTGTTATTGATTGCTTTTAGTTTAGAACTCAATCTCAAACCCCGAAATTGTTACCTAAGAGACAAACCTAGTTTAACATATTAGAATACTACCGCCTCCCTGTGGATTCGATACCTTGCTTACCGCTGACTATTAGTTAGTAGTGAATTAGGTTTTACTTTGATTAAGGTGACGCGACTTTACCCTTATCAGGTAACTTTTAATTTAACGTAACATTGTTTAACTAATACTATGAACTATGGGATACTCCTTAATTGCTGCAAACCTGCTAATACGAACAAAAGAACAAAATTTTGCGGTCATATCTCTTAACAAACTTATTGATTATGATTCTTATTGTTTAATCGATCTGCTTCTATGTGGTGATTGTCTTCCATAGTTCTATTTTTAATTAATTATTTACTTAGTTCATTAATCATTATGATTCATATGGTTTAAGTGATTTAGTAAGTTTGGGGTTTAAACTTAGTTATGTGTCGTAATATGTAACAACCCAATAGCTAATAAAATTAATCAAAGAGGATAATTTATAAAGGATCACAATGATTAAAATTTTGTTTGCATATATATACAATCCGGATTAATGAACTATGATGATTATTTTGATGAGATGAAAACACATGTTCCATTTATTTTGTACAATTCTTGTACGTTCCATAGATATGTTACTTGAGTTTAACAACATATGGGTTGATTTTGTATCTTTATAATATATATATCATATTTATCGATCATTTTTGCTCAGTTATTTCCGCTTGTTCATAAATTATTTTGTTAGTTATATTAAATATCGTACGGGAAATAACTCAGATTATCATGAATTGCCTACAATTTTGCTGCGTTTGATATTCTTATGTCACCGAGAAACGAAGAGTTATTCTTTAATATGATAACTAAGTTAATCTTGTATAATTTACATATTATTGGACTTAATTTTTGGAAAAGGACATATCATATAATTTTTGGACCTGAAGTTCCAAAAGATTTATTTTATAAGGATGAGCAGATATGTTCATATTATAACTTTGGCCTGAAGTTCAAGATTTTAAAGGTGTGTAAGAATAATTTAACACCGTCTCATCAATTCATATTTTGAAGTGTAAGTGGCCAGAAGTCCACATGTAAATGCTAGTGGCCAGAAGTTCACAGCTGCGATTTATGAACTGCATTTGGGTTTCAAATGGATAAAGCGGTTTTTATAAAAGGATAAATTATTTCTAAATTGATTCTTGTTCACCTGAAGTTGAACGGCATAATAGATTTGAAATTTGGTTCATTCTTTGAAGTGAATGTGACATCTCATAAAAACTCTGCCTGTAGAAGAGATTGAGAACATGACATTATTGAGCCTAATAATGTGACATTTGGTAAGCCATGTAAAAGAAGTCTAAATTGAGCTTAGTGATGTAGACTTACTGAGCCAAATCAGTTCATTGAAGGATTAATGTGACACATATACTCGAAATTCGATATGAGAAAAGGAAAGTGATATACGAGTTGAAATTTTAATATTCGTACTATGGCCTGAAGTTCATAATATTTAAAGATACTGAAACTATGACCAGAAGTTCATAGTGTTTACATATACTAAATTATGGCCTGAAGTTCATAATAATGTTTACAGATATTGAAACTGTGACCTGAAGTTCACAATGTTTATAAATTCTCACATTTCATATAGTGAGTATTAGTTGAATATCATACTTAAGAATAAACTCAATGTTTGTACATGAATATTTGCAAAATATGAGATACTCTTAAAAGTTGAGAATCATATCAAATCGAATCAAAATCATTCCCTGAAGCGAATGAGATATCATGTTTTGAGTATGAAATATATTTGTCATTCATACAAATAATATAGTCATGTAGACACATTATCGTGTAAGTGCTTAAAACACTATGTGTAGTATCTCGTATACAAGTGACATGTGATCAATTATTAAATATTATGAAAAGAATGATCACTATGATTCGTTGATTTCACCACCACCCTTGACGGGACTGATACATTATTAATTGAGTTTAACTGTGATTATTTTAAGAATCGGTTAAGTTTTGTATTCCTAAAAGGAATTTTGATGTATGATTTGTGCTCATACTACAAGAAAGAGCAATGTATAATATTCCCTAAAAAAATATTGCGATATTATTTTTAGTCTTGCCAATATAAATAAGACATTAGTTAGTGTCTTATGTCACATCTATTTTATCGGGCCAGATACAGAGGAATTATTTTGATATCATATGCGAAATTGCTAACCAGAAGTTTAGCATGTTGAATTGTCAACTAGAAAGTGGCGTGTCATAAATTATACTATCTAGACACGACCAAGTGCTTATGTAAGTTGCCATGATTTTTGGGCAAACTAAGAAAGTTGACATTAAATTGTTGAGATGTGACGATTGAGGCCATCCGGATTCTTATTATATCCGTTTTGATAAACCTGAAGTTTATCCTGGAGAAAAGAGAAGTGCTGAAACTTTCTCGTGTAGAAATTTCATTAAAGGCAAGACACTACAGTGAGATTGACTATATTTGATATTGGAGATATAAACATTACTCAGAAGTTCAATAAAGAACTTAAATGTTCGTGTATGGATTGACACTTTATTGAATGGCTTGTAGCCACATAATGATTTTTCTGAGTAGTTCTTGTGATCAGCAATCACATTTTGATTATTATATAAAATCGTTGATCTCCCAAATTGGGCATTGTAATTCGGCACATTAGAAATCCAACTGCATTATATGTTACTCCCCGAAATATTTTGTTATTATACAAAAATGTCCATATAAATTCTCATCGCACTACAAAATAAAGTTCGTTTTGCGACGGATTATTCCGTCGCTAGATAGGGAATTTCCGTCGCTAAAGACTGAATTGCGACGGATTTGCGACGGATAGTGTCCGTCGCTTATTTTCGTCGCAAACAGTAGTAATTGCGACGGATTAATCCGTCGCACATTTTTGCGACGGAAAGTCAAGTTTTTGCGACGGAAAGTCCGTCGCAACTGTTGACTGATTGTTTGACTTGACTGCCACCTGTACAGCCAAGTCAAACATAAAGTCAACAGTTGCGACAAAATTTCCGTCGCAAAAACTTGACTTTCCGTCGCAACTGGTGACTGATTGTTTGACTTGACTGAGACCTGTACAGCCAAGTCAAACATAAAGTCAACAGTTGCGACGGAATTTCCGTCGCAACAACGTGACTATCCGTCGCAAAGATTGACTTTATGTTTGACTTGGCTGTAAGTCAGTCAATGTTTGCGACGGAAATTCCGTCGCAATAAGGCCTGTATTTTCCAGGACCTGGCTGTTTCCTGCATCCCCTCTATACGCGTTAAAACGACAAAAAACCTGCAAATTACAGATGTTTTCCAGCAGTTACGCGTCCAACAAAGTTACTAATGTAACACAAAACCTAACAAAGTTTTGATTTTATATCATAAAAGTAATTAAAGTCTTACAAATAAAAGGTTCAAAGTACCAAATAGTTAACTAATCACTCAAGTCAGTGGAGTGATTGGAGGGAAAGGAGGGAAGGGGTGAATGGGTTGGACCTAGCATTATCGCCGCCATCATCATCAAAGTCGTCTCGACCCTGGTTAGGACCTCCAGTTCTGCAGTTTTGAGTAGAATTTCTTGCAACCTGACTCAAGTACTCTTCTATAGCTGCAATCCTTCGAGCCTGCTCGTCGCGCTCTTGTCTAAGTGCAGCATTCTCCTTTGACAGCTTAGTAGCCAAATTTGGGTTGCCCTGAGTCGGGTTTGAGGTAGCAACAGAGTGCCTATGATGTTCAAACAAATAATTCGCCGCTGGTCCCAATCCGTAGCATCTTCCTTTCTCTTCAAATCCAGTCTCGTCATAATAGATCTCATTATCGTCAATGTTTTCGACTCCTTGAGTTTGAAGCTGAGACTTCTTTGACATGATCTTATTCTGCATCACAAACAAGTTCAGAATTAGTAATTGTCATTTAAATTAAGTAGTTAATGTAATTAAATATATAAATGACAAATTAAACATAAATCTGTTGGAGCTAGTGTCCTCCAGCTAGTGCAATAACATAAATAAATCTCTGTAGGTTCACAGGGTATACTTTGTATTATAATCAGTTGATTAACGTTTATCAATAACGGTTGGCTTGCTAGATAAGTTTGACGTTATTGTCATACAGATGGCGGTGATCAACTGGTCCCTAAAAGTCACACCTATAGGATGTGTTTGAGAGATGTGATTGTTTGATAAAATAATCATATTGATACCCTATTATATGACTAAAAGGTTAGTCAGTGTATTTGACTAAAAGGTTAGTCAATGTGATGATGAGACGAAAGTTAGCTGAAACGAATTAACTGTAATTCGTAAAATTGAATATAAAAAGTTATATTTAATTATAGTATATAATGTAAGCTAATTAAACATAAACCGTTATAATTAATTGGCAAATTATAACTATACGGATATTTATAATTAATGACGGATTATAATGTCGGTCCATGTAAAACGACGATTATAAGATATTACATTATATTGGAAGCTAAAATGACCGAAACACGGTATCCAGATACACTCGGGTTTTCGGGTCAATGGGTAGTTATTTGAGGAGACTAAATCTCCTTATATAAAAACCAAAGTTGCCGTGAGAATTAGGGTAGAATAAGAAAATTCAGATTTTACCTTTTCCTAACCTAATTCCTGACTAGCCTCCATCTGATCTAACATCACACAAACTGACAAAAGTTATCAGTAACTTTTGACATAAACACAAATCAAAAGTTAACAGTAATTTTTGATAACTTCTAGCAACACAAGGGTATTTCTCGGAGCATCTTGGGTTCAACGATTAGGAGGATATCTACCTTGATATCTATGTTCTTTACGCCAATTGCTAGGACCGAAGGTTGATTTCTAAACCTTTTCTTTGTTTTCGTTTATGACTCGATAATCAAATTATTACTTTTCGTTATAATCCTATTATAATTGTATTGTGGTAATACCGATTTCCCACAAGTGGTATCAGAGCATAGGCCACGAAATTGTTTTAATTTGATTTCATAAACCGAAACAGTTTATTCCGCTGTATGTTTGTCTCGATCGAGGACTTTAGTGTCTCGATCGAGCATTTTTTGTGAGTGTTTGACTCGATCGAGGGGTTGGTTTGCTCGATCGAGCTGTTTTCAAATCCTTTTGGTCGATCGAGTAATTGTGTTTGCTCGATCGAGCATATTTCTCAAATGTTTTGGTCGATCGAAGGGTAAGCTTGCTCGATCGAGGACTTTAGTGTCTCGATCGAGTGATGTTCATATTTGTTCGAGGTCCCTGTTTGTCGACTAGGAAGAATTAATCGTATTTCCTTTCGTATTCGTTTTCATTTAGATTTATTTTGTTATTTTAATCTGTTAAAATAACATAGAATAGATTTGTAGATGTTTTAATTTAATAAAGATTAGATTAAAATGAAAATGAAAATGATGTTGGATGAGTTTATCATTAGAAAGGATATTAATTTTCCCTATTTTGTCGATAAGGACCTTTTGCTGAAAAAATTTGCCGAAAAATTTTTATGCTGAAAAATTTCTGTTTTTTTTTTCGTGTTCAAGTTTTTGGCCTTTAATTGTACATCATTCGGATTTTGTATAATTAATGTGAAACGGTTCACATATGCTTAATATCTTACATTTTAAAGCAGTTTGAAATGTTTAGGATAGTTCATTTTATCAGTAAAATGAATCGAGATTGTAATTGATGTGGGTGATTACAGAATTACCACATAATTATAATCTATGTTAAAGGGTGGTTTGGATAATAAAACATCGTAATAACTGCATTATGTCTTGTATGTTTTATTTTAGTTGATGCTTTTATCTTGTTTTTGGGAATGTTTGAATGAATTTTTAACGTATTTTACAATCAGTTGTAACTTAGTGTGGCCTTAGTAGATTGTGTTACCGTAATGATGGTGACATAGTCTTGGATGTATTTTGAGATCTCGCATCTCCATTATTTTTAGTTTTGGGTTTTGAAATTATCATGTAATAAATAGGATCTTTGTAATTTTATTTATTGTAATTTCAAAGAAGACTAAAGATGGAGATTGGAGCTCACTCCCGCTGCATGGACCAAGAAGGGTGATAAAGTCAAGCTTCGAGGGTCCAATCTGTTGGATTCCGAGTTGTATTTTATTCTTTTTGGTAGGATAGGCCACACTAGGACATGTTTTTTCTTTTACGTTTTTCATTCTCGTTTTTTCTTTCCTTCACATGATAGATAATTGCATCATATTCCGCCTAAACCAAACCACCTAATAAAATGCATGTAAAATGATTCATATAGGTTGAATATTTTAATCATGGACATACAGATGTCACTCGCTTTTAGGGCCATCACCTTAGTTAAATCATTCTCGAGTTGCTAGACATTCGTTCACTTAAAATGGATTTAAGTTAAGATGATGGGACCTTCCCCTATAAATTAAAATTGAGACTAGTCTTTATAGGGAAAACTACTATGAGCCCCTTCTTCGTCGGAAGTCATAATATGACCCCTTCTACGTTGGGTAAGTAGTGAGTGTTGACCTATTTTATCTCAACATTATAGTACGAGTAATATCTCGGGATTATAATGGACTATAAGATAGAATTTACAGAAATTTATCGACCGAGAATTCTAAGGGTAGAATTAGCCAAAAGGTTGGCTTATCAATTTACAGAAATTGAGTCTTGGGATCATTTATATAATTCTTGAGGGAGGTCAATTGTATAAATGCACGAGTCATCGAATTAAAATGTTTTTCATTAGACTCGAATTTAAAACGATGAAACTTATCATATTTATTTTCTTTTCACAGTCAAATATTCAGATATAAACTGCTTAAAATAACAAATGGCTGGACGTACAGACGACCCAATGCCAAGTGCTACACTCGCTCGCGAGTCCTGGCTAAAGATCTTTATGGACAACATGAAGCAGTCCACGCGACTGAAGAATGATGGGTCCAACTTTGCGGACTGGGAGGCGGCATTACGGAATGCTGCCATTGCTGACGGTAAGCTCAAGTACTTGACTGAGCCACTACCGACTAACCCAGGCCCCAATGCAGGAGCCAATGAATCACTTGCTTATAATGATTTCGTAATGGAGGCAGGTGCGATAAAGAACGTACTCATCTTTTCAATGGAATCCAATTTGCAGAGGCGATTCATAGCCCAGGGTGCAAACAAGATTTTCACCACACTCTCTAACGAGTTCTCGAAAGCTCCGAGGATCGTTAGCTATGATTACACCTGTCGCTTCTTTGAAGCGAAACTCCAGAAGGGCCAAGCGGTTAGCCCACACATTCTTGCTATGATCGAGAATGTCGAGAAGCTGGAGGCTCTTGGTTGTAAAATCGATGAGAAGATCATTATTGATCGTGTGCTCCATTCACTTCATGATGGTTTTGCCCTTTTCAGGGCAAATTACTATATGAATGATATGAAGAAAAGTCATCATCAGCTCCACTCACTTCTCGTACAGACCGAGAGTGATCTGAAATTGAGTGGGAGCGTGAAACAGGACGTTCTCATGATTAACAACAAGGGTAGGGGTAAGGGCAAGGCTCAAGCTGACCTAGCTGTAGGGAAGCAAAAGTTCAAAAAGCCAAGAAAAATCAAGAGTGGGCCTGGTGAGACTAGCGGTAGCTCACAAGGCAAGACAAAGAGCAAAGAGAACGTGGAGTGCCACCATTGCCACAAGTCTGGGCATTGGAGGCGGAACTGCCCCGTGTATGCTGAAGACGTAAAATCAGGCCGCGTTATTCCTGTTGGTACGTCATCTTTTATTCATATGATTGAGATCAACCATGCAAGTTTCGGAACTTGGGTACTAGATACTGGTTGTGGTTCTCATCTGTGCAATCATTTGCAGGGCCTAAGAAACATCACAACTCTCGCAAGGGGTGATGTGGACCTGCGAGTGGGGAATGGAGCAAGAGTAGCTGCCGTTTCAGTGGGAACATATGTAATCCAACTCCAGAGTGGATTTGAGTTATTTCTGAATAACTGTTACTATGTACCCAGTTTATCTAAAAACATTATTTCTGTTTCCGTACTTGATAAGGACGGCTTTTCGGTTGTAATAAAGGATAATAGCTGTATTTTCTCTTTAAACGAAATGATTTATGGTAAAGCAGTTTCCATGAATGGGATTTATGTTTTAGATCAAACCACAGAAATATTGCATGTGAGTAGTAAGAAAGCAAAGGTTGGTGACAAAGATCAAACCTATCTATGGCATTGCCGTATGGGACACATAAATGAAAAACGCGTGAAAAAGCTCATTGATAATGGGACTATTTCCCCATTTGACTATGAATCTTTTGGCACGTGTGAATCATGTCTCATAGGCAAAATGACTCGAATTTCCTTCAAAGGTGTTGGAATGCGCGCTGCTGACCTATTAAGACTCATACATACTGATGTGTGTGGACCTATTCCATAAACGCTAGAGATGGCTATAGATATGTATCACTTTCACGGACCGATTTGAGTAAGATAGGTATGTCTACTTACTGAAGCATAAGTGAGTCCGTTGAAAAGTTAAGGAATTCCAGAACCAAGGTTGAAACACCAGCTGGATTAGAAAGATTAAAGCACTACGTTCAGGATCGTGGTGAGCGAATATTTTCGAACCCGAAGGTGTTTGATCAACACCTCAAAGACTGTGGTGTAGTACTAAAGTTAACTCCACCTGGAACACCACAATTGAATGGTGTGTCCGAACGGAGAAATCGAACATTACTTGATATGGTTCGATCCATGATGAGTCACACGGTTGTACCTGATTCATTGTGGGGTTATGCTCTTTTGTCAGCTGCTTTAATACTTAACCGAAGTCCGTCTAAAGCTGTAGAAAAGACTCCATATGAATTATGGAAGGGAACGGTCCCTAACTTGTCCTTTATTCGGGTTTGGGGATGCGAGGCTTATGTCAAGTGGAGACCTGACGATAAGCTCGGCCCACGATCGGTCAAGACATACTTTATTGGTTATCCAAAAGGGATGTTTGGTCATTACTTTTACTCGCATACCGAACATCGAGTTTTTGTTGCGGCTAGTGCGACGTTCTTAGAGAAAGAATTTCTCGAGAATAGGACAAGTAATGGAACCTTCGATCTGTCGGAGATTCAAGAACCAACAACCGAGCAACCAATGGAGGAAACTGTTCCTTCATCATCGGCTGCGGTTAATATTCCTTTGGAACCTAGGAGGTCGGGTAGACACTCTATGCCTCCAGACAGATACATTGGTATGGTCGAGGAGAATGAGAGAGATGACGTTTTACTCCTAGAGAGTAACGAACCCGCTACCTATAAAGGTGTCATGACCTGTTCCGACTCTAAGCTATGGCTTGACGCCATGCAATCCGAGATGGACTCTATGTATGAGAATGATGTATGGGATCTGGTTGACTTACCTGATAAGGTTCGGCCTCTTCAGTGCAAATGGCTTTATAAAATAAAGTATTCTGTAGAAGAACAACCAGATACATACAAGGCACGACTAGTGGCAAAGGGTTTCACTCAAGTGCACGGATTGCATTATGATGAAATCTTTGCACCCGTAGTCATGATGCGTTCCATTCGGATAATCTTAGCGATTGCCGCTTTTCATGACTATGAAATTTGGCAGATGGATGTGAAAACCGCCTTCTTAAACGGTTATTTGGAGGAGAAGTTGTACATGGTACAACCCGAAGGTTTCATTGATCCTAAGAATCCTAAGAAGGTATGCAAGCTTAAGCGTTCCATCTATGGACTTAAGCAGGCTTCACGGAGTTGGAATCATCGTTTCGACCAGGTGATAAAAGAGAATGGATTTAATCGATCGGTCGAGGAACCATGCTTATATATCAAGTCGAGTGGGAGCAAGATTGTCTTCCTAATATTGTATGTCGATGACATACTCTTGATTGGGAATGACATACCTCTTTTAACTTCGGTAAAAGTTTGGTTAAAGAACCATTTCCAGATGAAAGATCTGGGCCAGGCACAAAGAATTTTGGGGATCCGGATCTACAGAGATAGATCACGACGGATGTTATCCCTCGGTCAAGAGTCTTATATAGATAATATTCTTGAGAGGTTCAGCATGACCAACTCCAAGAAGGGGAACCTTCCAATGGTCTCTGGGATGCAGTTGAGTAAAGCTCAAGCACCAAAGACATCGGAAGAGGTCGAGCGCATGAGTCGGATTCCTTATGCATCAGCGAGGATCGATCATGTATGCCATGATTGCACACGTCCAGACGGGATATGCATTGAGTATGACGAGCGATACAAGGCCAATCCAGGTGAAACACAGGGATGGCTGTTAAGAATATCCTTAAAGTACCTACGGAGGGACTAAGGATTGGGTATGGAATTATGGAGGCGGACACATGAGCCTATTGCGCAATCGGTTACGCAGATGCTAGCTTCCAAACGGATCGAGATGACTCGAAAACTCAGTCTGGATTCGTTTTACTCTTAATGGCGCTGCGGTCAGCTGGAAAAGCTCCAAACAAACTGTTATAGCAGATTCTACGACTGAGTCCGAGTACTATGCTGTTTCAGAGGCTGCGAAGGAAGCTATATGGATGCGT